>PVKS010003002.1:0-109581 GCA_004027875.1 Aplodontia rufa | reverse complement strand
TAACACATGAGTTCTTATGGGGGAAACTGCAATAGATGAAACCCACAGTAGCTTATCTATGCGTTAGCATTACCCCTGGTTATCAAAGTTTATACACATTGATTGCTACAGTTTTGACAATGTTTCCCCCTCATCTGTATCCTGTATCGCAATATACTTCAAATAAAGGTGGAAAAAAAAATAAAAATATGATCATATATGAACACGAGCAAGTTAAATCTGATTCATTCCATTAATAATAATTCCATATAATAATAATAATTCCATATTTCATTCCTCCTCCCCCCACTTCCTTCTCTTTTGATTATTCCTCTACTTTTCCTTATTTCCTTCCACGTATCAGAGATTGCACTTGACCTTTGGTTTTTTGAGAGTGATTTATTTCACGTAGCATGATATCCTCCAGTTCCATCCATTTGCTACCAAGTAACATAATGTCATTCTTCCTTACTGCTGAGTAATACTCCTGCCATGATTTCTTTATCCAGTCATCAGCTGAAGGGCACCTTAGATGGTTCCATAGCTCAGCTATTTTGAGTTAAGCTGCTATGAACATTGGTGTGGCAGCATCACTATGGTATGGTGCTTCTGGGTCCTTTGGATATACACCAAGGAGTGGGATAGCTGGCTCAAATGATGGATCCATTCCTAATTTTTAAGGAATCTCCAAACTGCTTTCCAGAGTGGTTGTGCCAGTTTGCAGTCCCACCAACAGTGTGTAAGTGTCCCCTTTTCCCCACAACCCCGCCAACATTTATTGTTTGTATTCTTGATTATTGCCTTTCTAACTGGAGTGAGGTGAAATCTCAATGTAGTTTTTTTTTTTTTTTTAAGTGAGAAGGACAGTGTGAGAGAGAGAGAGAATCACCTTTATTGATTTTTTTCACATGGCTTTCGTTGCTCTGACACTTAGCTTTGTACATGGGTGCTGGGGTTTGAACCCGTGTACTCACGCATGCCAGGCGAGCGCCATAACTGCCGAGCCACCGCTCCAGCCCTCAGTGTAGTTTTAATTTGCATTTCTAATTGCTACACATGTTTTCATATATTTGTTGACCATTTGTATTTCTTCATTTAAGAAGTGTCTGTTTAGTTCTAGAACAGTAAAGATATTGAGATGACCTTAGAAGACCTTCCATGTTCTTGGGTAGGGAGAATTAATACTATCACAATGGCCGTGTTACCTAAGCACTATACAGATTCAATGCAATACTCATTAAAATGCCAGTGACCTTCTTCACAGAATTAGGTGAAACAGTCATGAAATTCATTTGGAAAATAAGAGACCAAAGCAATCCTTACTTAGCAGGAAAAGTGAAGCTGTTGGCATGACAATACGAATCCTCAGATACACTACAGAGCTATAGTAACAAAACAGCATGGTGCAGACGCCAAACAGACAGGAAGACCAATGAACTAGAGTAGAAGACACTGAGACAAACCTGCATAAATATAGTACCTCATCACTCAACAATGGAGCCAAAAACAAGTCGGAGAAAAGACATCCTCTTTACCAAATGGTGCTGGGAAAACTGGAAATCCACATGTAGAATGAAACTCAATATGTGTCTCTCACCCTGCACAAAACTCAACTCAGAGTAGATCAAAGACCTAGGAACTCTGCACCTACTAGAAGAAAAGGCAGGCCCAACACTCCAGCATGTTGGCTCAGGAACTGACTTCCTAAACAAGACCCTAAAAGTGCAAGAAGTCAAAGGAAATATCAGTAAATGGGATGGCATCAAACAGATAATCCAATCAATAAATGGGCAAAAGAACCAGACAGACTCTTCCCACAGTCTCTTTGAATGACACCCTGAGTATTCAGATGGAACAAAATTCTACCAGTTGTTGCAAAGAATATGTTTAAGGCAAATTTGTAGGACTTTAAGAAGTCATTTCTCTGGTTGTCCAATCTTCTGTTTGTCTGTTGCTCTGATTGAACACACTCATATGTAAAATTAGCTCCGAGGAAAATTTTCTATTGCTAGCCTTCTGGAAGATGCTAACATTATTATTAAATAGACCTTTTAAGTGTTCTCTCTCCTTCCTATTGAAGTTTATGATTGACTTTGGCCTTTTGATATCCTTCCTGGAGGCTGAATCCTGGAAGTGAAATGAAAAGGCTACAAAAGTAGTTAATACTATTGTATTTTTATTTAAATTATTGATAGTTTTTTTTTTCTTTCTGTAACAAGGAAAATGTAATTTTCTCCTCTTTTCCAAGTCAACTCCTTAAAATCATGTGGGGCTGGAGCAGTGGTTCGGCGGTTACAGCACTTGCCCGGCATGCACAAGTACACGGGTTCACACCCCAGCACCCACGTACACAACTAAGTGTCAGAGCAATGAAAACCACGTGAAAACTCAATAAAAATTGATTCTCTGTCCCTCTTTCTCTCTCTTTAAAAAAAGAAAAAGTAAATCATGTGAAGTTTAGTTTTATATTCATCCCTTCCACATTTATCTCTATGAATAGAAATGTTATTAAAGATAGGTTTTGTTTTGTTTTTATGCAAAACATGAGATTGTGCCATATGTAGTTCAGCATACATTTATTATAGGAATAGCTCCCCTGATCGATACTTATAAAACCAACCATTCTTTTAAATGGCTGCATACTATTCCATGGCATTTTCTACTATAATTTAGTGTACTGTTTCCACCCTGACAACTGCTGAGGTTGTTTCAAATGGTACAAAATACAAACAAACAAAAAAGCTGCAATGAAGCAAACTGGAACATAAATCCATAAGAACTGGTATGCATTTTATTTCTACATCATGCATAGTGTTTAAATTATGACCTGCCCCTCCAACTGTGTAGCTGCTTTTTGATGAAGTAGAAAATGCATGTAGAATTCCTCATAGGGTTGTTTTAAGGGTTAGTTAAATAAATAGGTGAAATTCCAGGCATTTAGTTGGTACCAAACCCTATTCATGTCAGTTTTTTAAGAGTCTAGTAGGTTTAGAGCTGTCAGGGCCCAGGTAAATTTAACCTTATAGATTTTATCACAGTGGGAATCCACATCTGGCCTTCCAAGCTTATTCATTCATTCGTTTATTTATTTTTCAAAAAAAGAGAAAAGCCTGTTTTATGAAAATTTTAGGCTTTTTTGACTTATATAATTTAAAAGTATTGCATTTTGGCAAAACCTTTGCAGTTTTTGCCTCTACTTTGTAATTCCCTAGAGGTGAATTGAAAAGATTAGTGGTTGAAGTTTTTCCATTAACTCTGGGAAAAACTACAGAGCAAAAAATTGTCCTTTGGCAGAAATGTCAATCCATACATGTTTTGGAGCATTTGGAAACTGAAGTGCTGAGAAGCTGATTTAATAGGAGAATTGAAAACCAAAATGTATACACATCTTCACCTTTTCTAACTGACGAGACAAATGAAAAATGCATCCTCAGAACTTGATGATGCAGGGAAAATAAGATTGTTGCTCCAGAGAGTGCATTAAAGCTGGATCTTTAAAAGATTTGAGTGCTAAACTTTTGGAGAGATCTTGATTCGTTCTTATTAATGATGCATCTATTTGTACTTTATGCCATAAAATTCCCCTTTTGTATGACAGAGGATCTAGGAAGTCTTTTTTTTTTTTTTTTAAGAAAAAGGGTTTGTTTGATGTGCTACAGGTTTACAATGGCAGCTGACCAGAAAATATGCTCATTTACGTGTGTTTGTGATTCTTGATTTTCCTGATTTTTTTAACTTATTGGGACTTCTGTTAATTTTCCATTCCATAAGGTCAACATAGCTATATTAAATATTCATATGTGCAAAAACTTTATTGGTTGTAATGTATGTAGGTGTCTTTCTCTTAATGCAGTAGATCTACTGTAGCGAGTCCCTCCTCCTCCCTCTCGCCCTACTACTCTAAGATGTGGTTTCTACATCTGTAAAATGATGTTAGTGACATAGATGTTAAATAGGAAACAAATGAATAGATCAAGTTTCTGTGGACTGAATTTGTATTTTTTAATTGATGCCCTCATATAATCCAATATATATTTCCCTAAGAGATAATCCCTGGATACAATAAAATTTCAATTGATAAAGCACTGTGTCTTTAAAGCATGTGCTTGAAGACAAATGTTTTCCATCAAATCATTGATCAACAGTTAGCAACGCTGCTAAAAATAATTAATTTTACTATGCTGGATGAGAACTACCTAATTTGGTTAGAAATGCAGGTGGAATTCTGTGCCCAGATAAATGCTATTATTTGTTCATGGTAAGTTTTCATCTAATACGTTGTCATGTCTTTAGAATATTTATATTTATTTGTGACTTCGGGCAATTGTAAGTTTATGATCTGCAGTGAACAAACGAGATTCATCCTAAAATTTGTTTTGAAGTCAGTTGCTTGCCACTTAGACCATAAGATTTGTAGAAGTAAAAATTATACTTGTGGGTGAGGGTCTAGGTTGGTCCTTAAAAACCTGTGTAACCTCTACTTATTTACAATTAAGAATGGAAGGGTAGGGGCTGGAGCCATGGCTCAGTGGTTATGGTGCTTGCCTGTCATGCTCAAGTACACGGGTTCAAACCCCAGCACCACGTACACAACTAAGTGTCAGAGCAACGAAAGCCGTGTGAAAAACTCAATAAAAATTGATTCTCTGTCTTTCACTATCTCTCTCTCTCTCATTTCAATATATTTTTAAAAATGGAAGGTTGGAGGTTGGGGACAGTAAAGAAGCAAAAAGGAAAATAAAACAGTGAATTTGAGGGCTTGGGAGTGTTCTCAATACCCACGTTCTAGCTTTCAAAGGCTTTGCTAACCAGTCACAGGTACTGCCATATATCCATGGAAAGGGAATGAGGAAGCCTCGGGGAGAAAAGTACTCCCCACCCATCTTCCAGTCCCTCTAGAACTTTTAGACACCTTTATTTAGCAGTAAGTGGGATCCTATTTTCAAATGAAATCTCGTGTCAAGTCCTAATACCTGCAATTGACAGTATGCCATTTTGTTACTGTAGTTTATAAGCTTATTTCCAAAGCCAACAGTCACTATAAAGAGGACAGAGAAGCTTATTTTCATGAATACAACATTTAATAATTGGAGGCTATGGATGACGACTCTGGTCTTATTTCGGCTTTAGAACTCAGATTTATTTATTTGGTTGCAGTGTTGTGCTTAATCCTGATTTGCAGTGATAAGTAGTGGCGAATGATCATAGTTTTGTTTTTCATAAATACCGCTTGTCTTGCAATCATAAGATACTCATCCATCAGTCTGATCTATATGATTAAAAGCAAAATAAGTTTCTGCTTCAAAGCTAAATAATTGACAGTATGTAATAAATCATAATACAGAAGTTGGGATGAACACCCTAAACTTACAATATTAAGCCGCATATGAAAATAACCTTTGCTCCCTCCTCGGCCTCATCATCTGCCGTCCTTGCCTTCTGACCTCAGCATTCACTCATTAACCACGCCTTCCCCTTCCAGCTTCCCAGCTTTGCTCCTGTGGCCTCTGCACAGAGCACAGCTACCTTTCTCACTTTCCTCCTAGTGAACCCATCCGTTTGTCAGGACCTGTCTGGTATGTTAATGTCCCTGGGAAGTCTTCTGCACCTCCTTTCCCACTAAAGCACCACAATTAATTACTACCTCTGTTTGTGTAACTCAAGCCTCTGTCCTGCCATAGCCGCCTGTGGCTGCCTTCCTTATCCCGCAGGAGCCCTGTTAGGCTGAGCTGTATACCCTCCTGTGCATGTAGCCGCCACCCTCCAAGAATGGGCTGAATTTTTTGTAGTGAGAGAGAGGGAGGGAGGGGGGAGAGGGAATCAATTATTTAGTTTTTCATATGGCTTTGGTTGCTCCAGCACTTCGTTGTGTTTATGTTGCTGGGATTCGAACTCATGTCCTCATGCATCCCTGGCAAAGCCCGTAACCACTGAGACACCAGTCCGGCTACAGTAGGTGCTCAATTAACACCAGAATTGTCATGTACTACACTGAAGAGAACTCATAAGATGTTCTTATAACCTTTCAGCCTAGGCGCTCAGAATGTTTTCACTCTACAAGGAGCTCTAAAATGACTGGGAGTTTACTGTAGAGGAAGCATATATAAAAAACTAAGTAAGATTTACACACTCTTGGGAGCTTGAAGGGCTCTGGTTATCACATGTACATCTCATTTCCAGTTGAATGAAAGCCTCTTGAGGGCAGGAGTTTTATTTCCTTCTGTAGATCTCCCCCAGAAACAATCACATGTACTGCACTTGGGAAATACATATTGAATTCATTCAGTAAATTAGGAGCCTGTGGCCATAGGGACACGTTTGTGTCCAGCCTCCTGGTTTCCTTTCTCCAGCTGTGGATGGTCTCCATTACAGGCTGTTAATATGGGGTTGATTTTTGTTGGACATGAGCTAATTTCCAGAGTTCATCTCCAACACATCCTCAGTAGAAACTGGGCCTTTCTCTTTAAAGTATCAATAGGGTGGTTAGCACTGTAGCAAACTTCAAACCATGATAGAATATTGTTTATTAGAGTAAGGTTTTTCATTAATTGGACTTTCCTTCTGTTCAGATTTCTATGATATTGTGAATTTTTTGTCAAGATAAGATTATTGGTACTTGAAAACTTCTTGAGTTTTTCTGGTTTTGAGGACATTATTATATTGTGTTTCTGTTAATATAGACAGACTTACATATTTTCGAAAACCAAGGTATGTGTCATTAACATGTCCGAGCTGAACCTGAAAACATGATATCTTCAAGTCACGAGGCTCTCTTCCAAGAATGGCAATTAAATATTGTGTAATAAGGATTTCTTCCTAGAAAACCCAACTACCTCCTACTTCCCCATGAAGCCCCTTTTGTCTGCCATATGAGTGTATTAAACTGGATCATAGGCAGTTCCTGACCAAGGTACTAATGAGGTCAAGGTATAGAGGAGAAAACTCCTGTATACTTTAAGAAAAGGGTAAGAGCCAGGCCATTCCTTTCTCTGGCTCAATTAAAACTGTACTGACTGTCAAGTCCCATTAACCTAGGGAGTTGCTACCTTGCATGCATTAGCAGCAGCCCCACTGTAACATGGAGCAGTCTTGCCACTTTGTGGACACATTTATGAAGATTGATAACAGCTAAGGTTCAGTGTTAACTTTTGTTGGCAGGCAGGCTATACAAAAAACTGGCTGGTATTGACTTTTGCTTTGATTTATGAAAAGGTTGCCACATGAAGAAGATATCACATAAAGCAGCCCTGCTGGCAGCAGTGTTATTAGATGCAATTGTAACTGCAGCAAATAATAACTAACTGTAATTAAATCCCCCTCCTCTCTCATTACATCCTGTACTTTGGGTGGGCCAGACCCTCTGAGCAACACGGTATCCTCCCAAAGGAATGGGCGACTTGCTTTCACTTGGCTCAGCATATTTCTCCAAAGTATTTTTCTTAACAGTAGCCAGCAGTGTGGTGCTCGTCATCCAATAGAGAATCGTGAGTAGTGGGCTTGACTGCTCAGTCATCCCAAGGTGACAGTACTTGAGTGATTACCTTTTGGTTTTGCCTCTGGGCACATGTGCATGTTCTTTCTGCATGCGAATCCCAAAGGTAGAAGGAGTCTGAAATTCTGGCTCCTGAATATCTGCAGAAGCTCTAAGTTGTAGCAGGTGGCTCTTCTGGAAAATGGAACCTATAGCTTCTTGTTCAATAGAACTTTTATCCCCAAGGAAAATAGCCACTTTGCTCCACTTTTTGGTTTCAATGTACTTTGGTAGAGTGGAGTGTCTTTCTTACGGTAAAAACTTCCCTTCCCTTTTAAATCTTTGGTCTCACTAGTTCCGCTTGCATCTTAAAATGTGAGAACAGCAGCTGTGTTTTCCTTTAAGCTAATTGTGGAGGAGGACTCTCTGTTTTGTCCCACGGACATGTACATTATGGATAATGCCAAAAAAAATTTTATAGCCAGTGACCCTTGGAAAATTATGTACGTCTTTTCAACATTTCTAAAGCAGAGGAAAGCTGCCCTTCATGAGGATGCCTCCTCCAGCGTTTTCTTCAGAGCTGGCAGCTGTGGAGGCCAAGGGGGACCATCTAGGGATGAGCCCATGTGTGCACAGAAACCACCCCCTTAATTTCTGCTCCCAGGTAAAGACAAGGATGCCCTTTGCGTCTCTCTGGCTTGTGTCTGTTTTTCTGGCAGCCACATTTGAGTCATAAAATGACTAAACTTCCAGTAGAACCTACCTCCATTTTAATATTCCAAAATTGAGGGAAACTTTTATGTGTTACCTATTGAATTAAATTCTGGCAGCATCTCTCTGGGGAGATGCTTTGGGCAGGTTTGGGAATCAGTGCTCTCTCTCTCGAGCAGTGAAATGAGAGGAATGGACAGAAGATGTATCAGTTGCTGGGAGCCGAGTGTGGCCCTGGCCTGAGCAGTTTGCATCTAACAGCCCCTCGTTGCCTGAGAGGTTGCTGTTCACGGAGTGGCTTAGCCTGAGCAGGCAGGCCCCTGCCATAAAGGAAGAATCCCAGCAGCAGCTGGGGAGAGTCACATTTGGCCCACGACCGTAGGAAGATGGTGCCTGGGAAGCCTGCTTTCTGCGTTGGAGGAGCCAAATTTCGAAGGCTGCATGTGAGATGGTGTCATTAAGGGCTTTCTGCAGAGAGAGTGCAATTAAATATGAAGCCAAATGAGCGAGTGTGACTATACAAGGAAGGTGCTCCTAAAATGTTCATGAAGGAAATCTATTAATGCCATGAAACTTTCTTTTGAACACATATTTTTGAAAAGGGCTAATGTGGAATCTGAACCTCGAACCTGCTTTAAAAATAGGCATAGTTAAGACCTAGGATTAGACATTAATCAAGACTCACTCTGTTCTCCAGAAAGTGGGGAAATGCACTGCTAAGCCCAGATGATTTTTCATGACTTTGCTTCCCTTTGGGAGGGATGTGGAATGAGTCAGAAAGGGGCATTATCTGGTCTCTTTCTTACTTTCAGAAGCCTTGGATTCTGTTTGGCAAAGTGCTTATTGGAAGAGAGCCAGGTCTCTCATGAATTTCACCATCACAAAATGCTCAGCCTAACTGCAGGACCTCAGTTAAGGAAGCTGCGAAACCAAGCGATTCCAACCCAGCGCCACAGCTAGAACTCGGGGGCAAGTTTGATGTAGGTTCTTTGCAGCATTCTGTTGAGAAGAGTTCTCAGCTTGATGGGCTGCACATGAAAGAGTGCCAGGATTGATTAGTGATGTCTGTCACTGGCATAGCATTGGGAGTCGGCATTTTTACTATTCATACTTTAGAAGCCTATGTAAATATCTGTTTACCCCTTAATTAACTGTGCCTAAAAATGAAGTAGGAACTATGGGGAGGGGAGAAAGGAAGAAGGTAGGGAAGGAGGAGAATGCTGAAAGCTCATACTCCAGTATTGGTCTCTGTTCTCAGGCCTTTCGCCACCTTTTCTCCTGCCATCAGGCCTGGTGAAATGAAATACCTCAAAACCGGACTCTAGTTCTTACTTCCGATCCCAACATGGCTCCTAGTAGGACATCCCATTACTTCTCGCTCATTTCATGCAGCCTAAGCACCATGAAACTGACTGGCATTTCTAGGGACTTCAGAAGTAATCATGATAAAAACAAGTATTGATGAAACATCCTTCTTTGTATAAGAGATTATATTAACATTCCATTGTGCGTAGTATTAGTCTTCAGTGCTTTTCTGAAATTAGAATTTCATGGACAACAGCCTCAGTTTACAAGTAAGGAAGTAAGATTTTAGTCAAGTGATCTCTCTCCTGAACACTGCCAGTAGGAAAAGCTCCAGATGTTAAACAGTTCTTCCTTCAGTCTAAGTATTAAGTACGGAAACTGGTAGAATTTGGGGGTGGGGCAGTGGCTCGGCGGTTACGGTGCTTGTCTGGCATGTGCAAGTACACAGGTTTGAACCCCGGCACCACGTACACAACAAAGTGTCAGAGCAATGAAAGCAACATGAAAAACTAAATAAAGTTGATTCTTTCTCTCTTACTATCCATCTCTCTTAAAAAAAAAAAAAAAGGTAGAATTTGGTGGAAATTGTTGTTGTAATTGATTTAGCATTGTCTTGAAAAGCTTTGATAAAAGCCCTCATTACTATTTTATTGTATGTGATTGTGATAAAAATTATCTCCTTCATTTATTCAGTTCAATAGACAAACCATATTCATACCTTAAACTAAAATTATAAACCTAGGCAGTGCTTGAGATCCTATTTAAAGGCTCTTCAGTCCAAACTCAAGGCAGGTTCTGGCCTTCATCAGCCAGCTTGACAGTTTACATTAATCCAATTAGGCAGATAAGGCTAAAATATCTATTTCATGGTCTGCTCTCTAGCTACAGCCATTATGTACCTCTTGCCGTATGATATGATATAGCAAAGTTCCAAATTTCACAGGCTTTTCACACAATCATTTAGTAATGTACAGTTAACTTCTGAATAGTAACCAATCCACAAATATAGTTTTATGTGTTTGGCTCCTTCACAAAAGCCATTTGTTCAGGCCCAGGAAAGCCCATCTTTAACTATTACCTGGGTTTTCCTGGCATCCATCCATGATAGGTGTATAATAGAAAGGAGGATCCTTCCAGCTCCTCTTCTTCCCCATCCCTGCTTGTGGCCTGGGCCACAGGACCATAACCATCAGTGCTGTCATTACGTGGCCATCAGAAGCCTTTTGAAAATGAAGTCACCATTAATATTTCCTCCTCCTCTCTATTGTCTCTGAACGTCCTTGGTGGTTGCAGCTTCTCAGGATGGAGAAGGGAAAGGAAGAACTCACCGCATGAACAAACCGAAATGGTATCTGACATTTCTAATTCACACTGGCACTTCTAGGCTTCCTGCTGAGAACTGCCAGCTGGACTTTACAGAATGACATTTATGACCCTAAAGATACAGAAACTTGTTAAAGAGGTGGAAAACCAGTTTCTGGCCTGTTTGAATACTGGTTTAATGGTAATGGAACTTTAACTGTGTGGTGTTTATTATTCTTAAAATGCCCAGCTTATTTTACACAGGATTTTGCTAATATGAAAGCAAATTAAAGCAGTTTGCCATCAATTCTGTTAAGTTCCCTTCACTGCCTAGTTACAAGAAGCAGCCGTGCCACCAGCAGTGGGCAAATCTGTGCCAAGTGTAATTACTTCAAATACAATTCCGTTTATTCATAGGGAGGACTGTTGCTCCCCATGAGAACTTAGTTGAGGAAAGAAAAGGTGTACAGGTTTATGTTAATTATGTACCCCATGCTGCAGGTTCGATTTTAACATGGGTAAGTACAGCTTCTTAATCCCTTTGTCAGAAACACGTGCAATGATCATCTTTTGACCCCACTGGAGTGCTCTGTGGGCAACAGTCTTGCAAACAGTCACTCTCGGATGAACTGCATTCTCAAACTTGATTGTTAAGTTGGCTGTTTGAACACAGAAACACTTTTCTTTGAAAATAAAGAATAATTAATGGATAGGATCCCAGAATAATCTATAGAAATGTATTCGTTGAGATACTGATAATGCTAGCGATTATCATTTATCAGACACTTACTTTGTTCTGGGCATCGTGTTGAGAGCGTAAACATTATCTCACTAATTTTCACGACAGTCTTAAGTGCTGACAACTGAGGGAGAAGTTGCACCTTAGAAAGATTACACAAGTTGCTCAGACTTATTTGTCAAGTCAGAGGAAGAGCCCAGCTTTGGACATGTATGTTTTAGATGCGTTTTTAGATGTGTTCCCTGTGTTTTTATCCATCACAGGGAATGGCTGAAGAAAGCATCGGTAGAAACTATGGAGCCTTGCCAACTTTGATCGTACCACTGTTGGGAAATTTTAAGAACGGTTGTCTCCCCAGCATACTTTGGCCATTTTCCCCACACACATACTCTGACTGAAACAGAGCAGAGAGGAATGGAGAGGGACCCAATGGCTCCAGGTGGCAAGAGGTCTGAGCAGCCTATGGTGTTTGGCAGATGTTGTGGCAGGCACTGGGAATCGGCAGTAAACTAAAGAGATGTGGTCCCTGTGGTCTTGAAGCTTCTATACTAACGGGAGATATAACTGCTCACCCATATAACTTTACAAGGTACTTGTGAAAAGCATGAAGATCTGTAGATTGTGTATCACAGGAATAGAAAAAAGGACAACCAGAATGTCTCTTTTAAGTGACAAATCTCATCTTCTGTCTTCCAAGTTAAAACCCTCACCCTTCAAAGACTTCTCACTTCTCTTGCAATAAAATCCCGAATAATGATTATGCCCTGGTGGGTCTGACAGGATGCCACCTGTCTCTCACCTCTCTCCATGGTGCTTCCCTCACTCAGCATCCCTTCAGAACCTGCAAGGACTTAACAGCCCTTCCTTTGGGATCCCCCTAATGCCTACTGTTTTAGTCCTCACATCTCAGTCTTAAGAGCTGAACTTTGTTAATGAATTGCCACAAAAATGAAGGTAGGGGACTGAGAATGGAAAGCAAGCAACTACTTTGGAGCCTATTAAAATATTCCAGGCAGATGCTTATGGTGACTTGGAATAGGCTAATGACAGTGGAAACAGAGAGAAATGGGTTGATTGCAGACTACTTTTAGATGCTTAGTTGATAAGACTTGGTGATAGATTGGATACTGGGAATGCCAGAGGGACAAGTGTCAAAGAGGACTCCCTGAATCTGTAGGCCCATTTACTGAGATGAGGAAGTCAGAGCAGATTGTTAGGGCTGAGGAGGGAAATGAGAGTTCAGTTTTAAACATGTGGTGCCTATGAAACCTTCAGTATAAACAGCAATAAGCAGCGCCCCGTAAGAGGGCTGGGCTAGAGATACAGAGGTGATAGCTTTCAGCACACAGATTATACTTAGAGCCATGAGAATGGTTGAGATGCCTGTGCAGAGAGGAGAGAGAGAGAAGAGCAAAGACCTGCAGGCCCAGCATTTAGAGATCAATTAAGAGGTAAGTCAGAGAGCTAAGAGGAAGAGCAGAAGAGCTACATGTTACGGAAGCCAAGAAACTCTTCAAGAAAGAGGAGCAATTTACTGGAACATGTCCGAACTGGTCAGTCCTAAAAAATGTCTACGAAAATCCACTGGAAGCTGAGGATTTAGCTCAAGTGGTAGAGGACTTTTCTAATGTGTGTGAGGCCCTGAGTTCCATCCCCACGACTAGCCCCAACAATATATATACTTATATATAGCCAAAGTCTCTGATTTTAGCAAGAGCTGCTCCATTCAATCCTGGAGTTTAAAGCACATTGGTGGGGACGGAAGAGTGGGTGGGAGGTGAGGAAGTGGAGGTGGCCATTGTAAAGGGGGGTAGTGGTTAGAGCTGGCCTTTCTACAATATGGTGTCCTCTAGCCACAGCTGTCTGTTCAGATTTAAATTCATTAAAGTAAAATTTAAAATGCATTTCCTTTGTTGCAATGGTTGTACTGTATGTGTTCAACAGTCACATAGTTGTGGCCACTATGTCAGACAGCATAGATTAGGATATTTCCATTGCTGCAGAAAGTTTGCTGGGTAGCACTGTTCTAGAGGATGTTGGAGTGCTAGAGAAAATGCCCTAGAAGAGGAAGAGATCGAAGATATAAGGACAGAAAAGTCCCACTAGAAGGTGGGGTGAGGGGTGGATAGAAATTGGTTCTATGGGCAGGGATTGCCTTTCTTTTTATAAGACAAACTCTTCCTCAAAAAGAAACAGCAGAAAAGGAGATGGGTATAGATCCAGGTTTTATGATAGAAAGGGGAGAAAGTTATCCTTTGGCTTTTATTTTTCTCTACAAAAATAAGAGACTAGGTCATTAGCCAAGAATATAAGGGGATGGAAAGGAATGGGATCTCCAAGGAGGCTGACTGTTAGCAGATAATAGCCATAATAATGAAAGGGAGAGCAAGGGTAGTTTGATGACATTGTAGGCAGGGCTTACTGTCTACTTAGGAATCTATAGTGATTCCAGTTTCCTTAGTTTTGTGATTTTTCTCAAGAAACACTCAACTGGAAAACTCTATTAAGGGACATTCATAAGGCAGACGTTTGTAGATGGGGGCTGTGTGTAATGGCATAGATTAATACAGCTGAATTGGAACCCTTAGGGAGATGTAAAACTAATGGAGCTCAGCATGGTGAATCCAATCCAGACTTGAATTGAGAGATGCATTATTTGGTCCTGCAGTAATACATCATTATGTCTTTATGTGGGAATCACTGAGATTCCACCTCTGAAATACTGGGGTAGGAGGCTGATCATAATCATTTGGAGAATTTGTGTAGCAGATTGTTGTTTTCTGTACTTCATATTTCATCTTGTTCATTTTAAGTCTCAGCAGCAGCCCAGAATGTTAAGCCAATTTGCTAAATCTTGCCTGTCCTATGAAAAAAAATACTTAAATCCATTTATATAACACAAGAGGATGAGATTATATGATGTGTTAGAATTTAATGCCTTCTTATGACATCAGTACTGAATACTTCATTTAATCAGAAGAAAAAAAAGAGCATTAGATTTTTAAAGTTGCGGGGTATTGTGTGGATGTTCCATAGAGGGACGTGTACTTTGATGTGTATATGCCCATGTAAATGTTTCACTTTTATGCTACAAAATGCTTTGAAAGATATATTTTCTTTCAATGTTTATATTTAATTTAAAATATATTAAGTCAGAAAATTTTAGCAACTATTTGAATCCATAGTTTGCTGCCAAAAATGAGTAAATAGTGTTACCATATCGTGTGTGATAAGTTGTGTTTTTGATGCAAGAAATGAAATATTAGTAATGAGCAATTTACCTTTATAGTTCTCCTCCTTATCAGTTCCTTTAAATTATCCATTTCTCCATTGCAAAGAAACTGTCCTCTCATCTCCAGGGACCTTTGGGTTAATATTGGGGCTGGAGCCGTAGCTCGGAAGTTACGGCGCTTCCCTGGCTTGCACAAGTGCATGGGTTCAAACCCCAGCAACCCACGTACACAACTAAGTGTCGGAGCAATGAGTCCGTGTGAAAAACTCAGTAAAAAGAAATTGATTCTCTCTGCCTCTCTCTCTCTTACACACTGTCCTACTCTCTTTAAAAAAGAAAAGGAAAAAAGGTTAATATTTATGATTCTGTGAGCCCCAAGGATGCAAGACACTATTATACAAAATTGATGTTTGAGCCCCTTTTTTAAGCCTCTGTGTTCAACCTTTTGAAATGAATTTAGTTCCTATGGAAACTTATTGCTGCTGTAGATAGTGCCCTTATCCACAAGTGAAAAATAAAATCAATTCAGAGAATGATTTTATAATTTTATAACATGGCTTGGGAAATGGACATTAGGAATATGTGTAGTTGTGCTCCTTGGCTGTTATACTGCTTCATATTGGATTGTGTTCGAAAACAACCTTGCAAATGTCACCATCTGTGCTCCGCTTTGAGGCCAGAATAGGTAAATAGAGATTTAGTAGAAGTTTCAGTGGGTATTTTTTTTCCCAATGCAACAAGTTAGTAGTGTGTGAGGAGGCTAGGTATATGAGAAATATTTTAAAAGTGAAATTAGCTTTGGGAGGTGGAAGAGATGGGAGAATTCTGGTTGACTCCTAGGTGATGTTGGCGTTTTGCAGGCTGTTACTGAGAAGAATTTGTGTTGGTGAGCATGAAAAGGAGACAGCTGAGGTCAGCGAGACTGTTTGGAGACTGTAGTGGTAATAATATGTGCATTAACCTAGCCTAGGATGATGGAGGAAACTGAGGACGAGTTGAAGGAAAAGAGCATTTCAAAGGAAGAACTAACTCTCTCAGTGACTTCTCTCAGTGAGAGTTATTATTATTTAATATTAAAATATTAAATAATAGCCAAAGAATTGAGATTTAATGCAAAATGATGAATTAATAGTATTGCTATTGATGAAAAATATAAGGAAAATCTTGTCTGGTAAGAAAATAGACATAATAAAATTGAACATTTCCAGCTGATGCTTAGTGCAGACTTCTTAAAGGTAAAACGAATCTAAGTAGAACATCAGATCTAGCCCTGGCTTCAGGCAGGTAAGATTACTACTATCTGTGTATTTTGTAGAAGAACTGAAGTTGAATGAAATGTAAACTCAGAGAGCTGCTGACTGGTGAAGAGAGTCTAGAGATCCAGTTCATTCACACAAGAGCGGTAGGAGAAACCCCAAAGAAGGAAGATTAATTTCAACAGGAGGTGTAGAAGAACAGTAGGGGTAAAGACCTGTACTTTGGAGTCATTGTAATTAATAATCATAATTTTTTTATAATCGAGAGAGAGAAAGAGGTGGGGCAGGAGTGACTAAAAGAGAAGAATCCGTGGATGGAGAGAGCTCTAGGCTTTTCAGTTTCCTGCTACACTTCACTCCTAATGTCTTGACCCATGACTTCACTAATTTGGCAGTTTCTCTGTTCTTTTTCTCACAAAGTTACTGAGATATTGAATCAGAAGGACTCATGCCAAACTCTGCTGGAGTTTGATGTGTAGGGAGGAGTTATGTCCCAATTTACATTTTTGTCTTGGTGTTGCATTTGCACAAGGGGTTTCAAATGTAGTATTTGGGGTTGTTTTCAATCAGTTATTTTTTCTATTTAGTACCACAAACCCATGGAAATGGCTTTACCATTAGGAAGTGTGGGGTGAGCATCTGGAGGGAAAGCAAACTTTCTCATAGCAATTTCTCAGGGCATATAAGATATATATAAATAATACACCATTGCATTTTTTAAAAGAATTATTTCTTGATAAGCAATATATGCACATGATACAAAATTCAAATATCATGTGCAAAAGTAAATTTCCTTCTTAATTCTGACCACCTATCCAGCTCCCTTCCTTGGAAGCAACTGCTACTTCCAATTGTGTATTTTTTCAGGCATATTTCATGCATATATCAGCATATAGATGTTATATAATTTTAAATTGAACTTGTGTACATCATGAGCTTTTGCAGGAGATAATCATAGTTGGCCAACATCCATAAACTCCTCTTTTTCTAAATGTATTTTATGCCCAGTTTTCTCCATTTTCCATTAACCGTTAGCTAGCCATTCTTGCTCTTAGAGACCAAGAAAGGGGCTCAAGCTGGAAATACTGGAGACTTGGTACAAGTGTGAGACAATAGCCATCAGAAAATGCACAAACATACTCCTGCCCTTGATATATTTATTTTATATACAAACGTGTGTCGTTAGTGGAAAGCACATACAGGAGGGAGACTGGCACACCCCTTATGGTGGTGAGCATCTCTGCGGAGTCTCCTATAATCTGCTCAGGCACCAGGGCTATGCAGGACAGCTGATCTCCTTCCCTCTGCTGCTCTATGCCCAGATTCCACAGGAACATCCTCCCTTTCTCCTGAGTGGCCTTGCTCTCTGGATTCCTGCTGCTGCTGGGTGATTCATCCAGCCTTTGAGGTTTCCCACCTAGCAAACCATTTCCTTCCATCCTCTCCCACCTCACCAGCCTCATTTTAAAATATTCTTCACTGTGGACTTTTTGCTTGAGCCAAGAAATCTGTGTGTGACTGCTCAACCACACTCTTTCTGCCGGAACCACATCCTCCTCCCTGCACGTTGTTCTTTAAAAGGCTTGAAAACTCACCATTTTTACACAATCTGCCTCAACTGATCAACTTCTGAGCACAGTTACTCCTTACTCTCACTGTTTCATGGGCATGTGCTTGCAGAATGTGTCCTTGCCAAAGTGTTTTGACTTTTTAATCTGTATATTTTCAAATCAATCTTAAAAAAAAAAAAGTCCATTGGTGATGTCACTGCGTCCAGCTCCAACTTGCTCCATCTTCTTTCACTGCCTTCCTGTCCTTCACGTCTCTATCTGGAATGTCTGTGTACCCCACCTCTTGCTGCCTAAGCCCTTCCCATTCCTTCCTGAAATTCCACCATCTTTCTAAGACTTTCCAGTCATCTCCAGCCAGCCGTCTTTGATATTTCCCCAATTGCTGGTTGGTCTCCCTGCTCTCATCACCCAGTGTCTGGTGAATGGGAAGGCTGTTGGGCCCATCTAATCCCATTGCCTCCATTTCCACTGTGATGCCCACATGGTATTCTCTCTGCCTGGCAACGCTGCGTCCTTGGGGACTTCCCTCTTCCTGTGGTATTGTCTGAGCATCTCCCACCCTCCAGTAATCAAAAGGAACGGAAGATAGACAAAACACTTATCTCTGCCCCTCTTCCCAACTACTGCTTCGTCTGTTCCTCCTTCTGACACTTAAAGAGCCAATCAGGATGGGTGATTTTCTTCCTTCACTTGTCACTAAAATAAATACATTTGCAGTTGTTTCTGTTAAGGGAGCCAGACACGTTCCTTCCAGTGTGTATCTGGCATTTAGATCTTGCTTTTTAAATGTAGTGGAAGGAAGAGTACCATCTAAAAGAATGTAATACACTCTCTCACTACAGACTTAAATTTTGGTCTTAGCCTAGGTTTTTAGATTGTGTCACAGACCTCACTGAGACATGTGACAGTTTTTAAATTTTTCAAATTAAGCTGTTCTTGGCTTATCTTGGTAGTAAAAGCACTCTCTTAAATTTGATCCTAGCAGGAAGGAGGTAGGGATATAGCAATGTATTTTCATGCATGGGTGACTCAAATGGAATTTCACCAAACTTACCCCTCAAGTCTCCTCTCTGCCAAGAAGAAGTTTGAAAAATTGATCCCAAAGGGTAATTGTTTGAAAAATTATTAAGCACCTAAAAATAGAGGCTCAGCTTGACTGTGTCCATACTGCTCACTTCACAGGAAGGTTCAGTGATCTGTGCTGTTACAGCAGTTAGGTTCCATTGATAGCATTGACGCAATAGGCCTGATATGGAGGGGTTGTTTCTGGGAGGTAATGTTTCGTGTTCATTAAATTGCCTCAGAAGGTCTTCAGTTTGTTGCTGTACCTTTGTCAGAACAACCTGGTGGATCGCCAGGACTGCTGCTCCATCCCTTGACTCTTCCAGGGATGCGTGTTGCAGGCTCTCCAGTTCTCGCTTCTAAACCCGAGGACTTTCTTCCAGCAGAATGAGCAATGAAGGAGGTAAGGCTCTCTCAAGAACTTGAGATGAACATTTGAGAACAGAGCCTATATTGCTTTACTTCCCTGATTTGAACTTGCAGTCTTCTCCTCCCTGTGTCCTTCCCCATCATTGGCGACTGCGCTCCTCCAGTCCCCCTCGTTTTTACTCCAACTGAACCAATATGGCCCCTGAATTCCTGTTCTCCTCCATGATTCCCTTCTAATTCTAGTAAATCATTCTGCTTCTCGGGTTTCTTCTACTTTCTTCAATTTATCCCAGTTCCTCCTATCTCCTTCTGCCTCCAAATCTGGGCAGTGATCCAGGAACAAATTATCCCATTTTCTCCTTCTTGGCATCATCGGTAACAAGCCAGTCAAGTGCTGACAAAAGGTGCTTCTACGAAGGAAAGTGAAGGAGGCAAAAGAGCAATAGTGGCACCAACTGGAAGTCACCCCCAGAGCCCTTCTAGTGAGACTTAGCAGCTGGAATACCTCAGCATTCTTATTGTTGGTAGGCAGGAAACTTGATCTCTGGCTTCTGCTTCCTTGTGGATTCTTCGTGACTCAAAATGTATAAGCTTCCACTACAGACTGCTACCCTACCTCTCCAAACCAAAACGTGTTAGCATATGTTGTTGGCACACACATGGAACTTTTCTCTGAGGGAAAGCAGAGGGCTTGAGAAAGCTTATGGTCACAAGGCAGTGGAGGTATTCATAATCCAAGGTCAAAGCCTCTGGTGTCTAGGTAACACTGGATACCTGTTTCTGCTCATTCAAAGTTGCTTTGTGAGAATCTTGAGGCCCGTCCTTGCTGTTCACCAGAGGTGGATTTCTTCTTGTCCGGAATACAATGTATTTGGCTTGGGTAATTCGAAGACTAGATTTCAGTGTTTGCCTTGCACTGTGTTTGTTATTCCCCCTCGATCTGGTTTTAAGACCTGGTATACACCTCCGTCTCACCCCCCTATCACATTCGTCACCTGTTGCAGTGGCTGGCATGTAATAAATGCTTAAGAATTGTCTGTGGCTTAATCATATTTGTTGTGGGAATGACTGAGTGGATCAAAGAATGAATGAACCAACCAACACTCCTATCTTCCATCCTTGGAACACTTTTATGAACATTCCAAAGTAGCAGCGTGGGGGAATGGAAATAACTCACAAAGCCACGGGGCTGAAATAACCGAATTTACGTCAGCATAAGTTCAACATACTACACAGATACACATAGTTAAGGAAAAAGAAATCTAAGTTTGATGCATTGTATGTGCTTAGGATTATTATGTTTTAAGTGGTTTAAACAATATTTACAGTCAGGTAAGAGTAAATGCCATGCTTTTCTTTAATAAAAATAATAATAATACTTGGCCCTGAAACTAAGGTATTCTATTATTGAGATATCCAAATAGGACCAATTTGATTCTGTAGGTTACTTGATCTCATTCACACATGGATACATCCTCTGGAGATTCAATGTGACTCCTGGCCCTGAAATCTCTCCAGTTCCACTGCTTGCAGAACTTATGAAAGGGCAAAGAGAATACTTCTCCAAATGTTGCAGTCCTTATAACCAAGAGCTGCTCCTGTGAACCGTGACTTATCTGCTCCTACTGTGTGCTACTGTCTCTCAGGCACAGTCAATTGTGAATTTGTAATGTCTGTTTTTATTGCAGCATTGTTACTTGACATTTATTAAGCAATAACAATATTCCAAGCCTTGGTAAGAAAGCAGGGGAGAGAGGTCTGGCTTTTATCTCTAAAGAAAGTCTCCCCACCCAGACCACAGTAGAATTTTTTTTTTTTTAGGAAATTTATTTGTTGAATAATCAAACATGCTTCCAACGAAACAATATATTTAGATTCTGAAAATTAGATTTACCCCCTAGAGCCCCCCAATTACCCACCCATGTCCCTTCCCTCTCCCCCCTTCTTCCCAATACATCTCTACGAATGCCTTAGGTTGTGTGTCACTACACCTTTTCTGGGTTTAATACATGAGAGTTGACCACCTTTCACAATGTTCGGGGTTTAACTCCAGCCTCCACGGATTCATAACCTTGGCTCTCTAGGTTATGAATTCTTGCCTAACGCAAAGACCTTGGAAGCTTAAGAAAAGAGCATCCCGAGTTTGTCCTAAATATGGTGCAATCTGGAAGTCAATTTCAGGTCCTTCCAGATGGAGTTAATGTTGACATTGGTTCTTTTGTTGTCGTTGTTGTTTTCTTTTCTTTTCTTTCTTTTTTCTTTTTTAAGAGAGAGAGAATTTTTGTTTTTTCTTTTTTTTTTTTCTCTTTTGAGACACTTAGGTTGTGTATGTGGTGCTGGGGTTTGAATCCAGGTTCTTGTGCATGCCAGGCAAGCACTCTATTGCTGAGCCACCACTCCATTCTGACATTGGTGCTTTTCTGTGTCCCCAAATTCTACATAGTTTTTGTCCCCCAACCCAGATACTTTTATGTAAATAAGAATTATTTTATCTTCCATTGAGAGGTAAAACCCATGATCTACATAGCCCAAATATGAGTCCAGAATACCATGATGTGGTGGGAAATAAAAATTAGCCAACTAATTGTGTTTTCTACCTTGCACCAGATATTTGAATTTACTGACCTTTTCACCTGAATAAATAACTTATTTCTTGTCAAAGTTATTATTACTTGGAGAAATTTTCTGGTAAAATTTTTTTTACTAATATTGAGCTTTTTAGCCTCTCTGTGTCATCTGATTTTAAGAGATTATTTACAGAACAAAACAGTAGGGGCCCTCATTCATTGGAGACTCAACAGAAAGTGACCCCAGTTTTCCAAGTGCAGAACTCTACTGAGGGGTAGGAGTTCTCCCAAGTTTGCTTATGCCAGGTGAACCCAGGTAGCCTGATCCCACTTGGGTTTGATGTGACTGGTAAGATGCCAAGAGGGGTTCTCTGTGAAGGGAGGAGCAAGAGTGGCCTCCTTAAGCAAAGAAACTGGGCGTCAGGTCCACTCGTGGTGAAGTGCGCTATTCTCCCCTGACGGCTGCCCACCAGCTAACATGTGGTCACATGCTGTTAAATTCCCACTCTCCACCTTGATTATCCCTACCTGCCTCCATCTTTCCCAGGTACCTGGTATGGTTGAAAGAGAATGAAAATATATTGCAAAATGGGGACGTTGTTGCTCACCTTACATTGTGGTGTGATGGTGACTACATACTCAGGGGAAGAGAGGCCAGTTGGTGTCAGAAAAGTGTATCCATGGGTGGAGAGGACTGCATCCTCATTATAGCTGGGACAAGAGAGTAGAGATCCTGGGATCCTTCTGGATTGGGGACTTTTACTCAGGATCCTAAAATCTGGGGGAATGCCAGCGATGCCTTCCCCTTCCTCCTTTCAAGTTACCTTTTGTCAATCCAGATTACCAAGTTGTGGTTCTGATGTCTTTTTTCCTCAATCAACAGATAAAAATGTCAAATATTAAATTATTTTCAAGTTTAGATACTGCTCTCAAGCCTTGGGGTTTACAGAACAGAACTCACTATTATATAGGCCTCCCTCTGTCCAAAGGGGATTGGTTCCAGGACCCCCAACGACACAAATGTCCACAGAAACTCAAGTCCCTTATGCAACACGAGTATTTGCATATAACCTGCACATGTCTTCCTGTGTACTTTGAATCATCTCAAGATGATTTATAACGCCAAATGCTATGTAAATGCTATGTAAGTAGTTGCCATACAATGTTGTTTAGGAAATAATGACAAAAAATGTTCAACACAGACTAAATTTTTTACTTCAAATATTTTCTGAGATTGGCTAAACCCACAGATATGGAGAGCTGGTCATATGCTCTTGTAATCTAGCCAGAGCCGACAGTTTCTTTTACAACACCCAAGTTGAGTCTGTTGGCTGAGTGGTTTGCAGTCAGCCTGACAGGTTCCTTGAGCTAAGGGCTGGACCAGGTTACTCAAGGCCAGCGGTCCCTTCTCTGATGACAGTGGAGGACTTCGGCTTTTTTAGTGTTGCGATGATGGACAGCATGGTGGTTAGCATTCATCATGTTAGTAATAGTTGTTTGTGGGGGAAAATATCTTCCATTTCTATTTTATTTTTTAAATTATGTCACAAAATGTATGTGCAACAAATGGAAATAAAGCAAGCAGGCACCTTTGAAAGACATTTGGTCTCTAAAGTGTAATTATGGAAATTTGATTACAGCCCAGACAGAAACATCATTAATGAAATGGTTAGTAGCTATTAGGAATATTAGAAATTCTTGAAATTGAGTTGTGTTTTAGATCTTGCATTGTTGGGAAAAAGCTGTTTACGTTGTATTCTGAGCAATTGTACTAGAATACTATAAGGTAAAATAAAATTGAAAAAAATAATGAGATAATAAATATTTTTAAATGTTTTCTTTTTATTGTACCTTATAGTAACTTTGTAATAGTGATAAGGGAAATGAGTTAATTGATACGTCATTTTGAATACTAGCAACATGCTTAGCAGCTTTAGTTTTATGTTTTGAGAGTAAAGCAGAAATCCTAGCCACTGGGCTGCACATCTAATGAACAGTTCAGTACAAACTAAAATAAGAGATTCTGCATTGTGCTGTAGGAATTAGACTTAAAAGGTTAGACTCCAGAGCTGTGCTGCACACCTGCTTTTGGTGTGTTAGATATGGTGTTATGAGACTGTCTGACCTTGTGAAGGGTGCGTTGTTAGACCCTGTTTAAAAATCAGAATTTTCCATTTAGCACCAGCCATTTTCATTAATTCTCTTCCTCTTTCCCTCCCTCCCTCCTTTCCTTTCTCCTCGTGGTTCATTATGGGATCTGTAGAACTCTCTTAGGTACTTACTGGTCCAAATACATGGAAAGGGTCCTTTTTGCATGTGCTTGCACTCATAATGAACAATTTCTGTGTTCCTGCGAGCTTTAGGAATTTTGGCTGCTGATTATTGTTACATGACTTCTTTCTCCTGAGTCAAGAGTGGTATGAGAAGAACTATCTCCATATTTTTTTCCTTCTCTGAAGTTGGCCTATTATACTTTACCATTTGTATTAGCAGAACTAAAAAAATGGGTAAGTAGTTTCCTTGAAATTTAAAGCTCAGACCCACATCAAAGAAGAGTCTAAGACATGAAAGTAGAAGAGACATCAGTGAAACCAGAGATGGCTGTAAAACAGATACCCGAGTAGAACAGTATCAGAGGGTCTTAAGAAGAGACTTCTGACTTCAGTCAGCTTCATTTTTACCAAAAATATTTTCGTTTCTCTTTGAGCAATTAATTCTTCTTATGAGAAAATCTCTGAAGGAAATAATCAGAAATGGTAGTAATAATTCACATCCATCACCAGGTTATTTGAAATACTGGAAAATTAGGAACAACCTAAATGAATATCTTCTTTCTTTTCTCAAAGTTGCTATAGAGGGACCTGTCAGTGTAATGAGAAAAATACTTGGGTATATTTTCCTCAGTGCCTTTTGAGTACATATTAGCATTAAATATTAGCCAAAGGAGGGGAGGACAGTTTTACTGGTTGTGGAACACCTGCCAGGAGGGCTTCTTTTGATTTGTTTCTTGGGCACATCTTTGTTTCTCCAGTTCTGCCTTCAGTTCTGTCCCTCTTTGGCCACAGCTACCACTGTTGGGGATGGGAAGGTCAAACTGACGACGGGCTGCTAGTGCTTGTGGAAATGAGGAAGAGGAAGGGAACAGAGAGTAAAAGGACAGGGAAGAAAATAAAAGAGTTGGGGGTTGGAGCAGTGGCTCAGCAATAGAGCACCTGCCTGACATGCTCGAGGACCTGGGTTCAAACCCCAGCACCACATACACGGCTAAGTGTTGGAAAAACAAAAACTAGATGTAAAAATAAATTGATTGTTTCTCTCTCTCTCTCCCCCTCTCACACTCTCCAAAAAGGGGGGGAAAAAGAGCTGTGCATGGGATGGATTCCATTACAAGTTCCCAACAATTTCAAGAGCCTAGGAAACTGGATTTTCCCCCTTAATTATTTATGATCAATGTATATTTTCAAAGGCTGACTTTATTGTACCAATTCATTTTTGTTAAACTTGTTTTTTGGGAAAACTATTATGTCTTATCATTCTAAGTTCTCTAAAATTGTATTTCATCTCCCTCTTTACAGACTCACCATTGCTTTGTTGAATCTTCCTTACACACAATGAAATTAGATTGTTTTATTGTCCTTTACAACTAAGATTTAATTTTCCTTCCTAGATATCTTGAAATTCTACCTTTTGTTATTTTTGCTTAATGGCAGCCTTTTCCATCAGCAGGAATGAAAGCAGTCAATAAAAGTCCATTGCTGACTCTATGATTACACAGAGGGTTTACCATAATGCATATTGGAAATGTCTTTGAAACCCTTCTCCTGAATCGAGGGTGCCGTGGCTTGTGCTTTATGGCCTTCTAATGTTAGATGGTAATCTCATTTAGCATTTTCCCAAAGTGAAAACAGTGCATTAGGGCAGCGTAACAAGCATGGCAGATCAATACAGAGTTTTACCCTTACAGATTAATCCAAGGAGAGTGTACTGGAGTCTATCCCAGGAACTGGGGGACAATTATGCTGATTCCCACCACTCTCCCCCCACCCAGCCATCTGATGGTCAATACAGGTTGAAATATGTGCAAAAAGGATTTCAGATGATAGCTATCCACACACATCTCCAGACTGACTACCAGACAGGAAATCAAGGGCCCTGGAAGCAAGTAGTAGTATTGATTTGTGGTGATAAAAGTATATTTTGACACATTTCAAATCATAAATAACTCATGGACTTCAACTTGCATGAATAATAGCTCAGCTCAGGGTAAATGCTTAATACAATTTATATTACCTCTTTCTAAGGAGTCCACAGTTTAGATGAATTATCGCATTGCAAATAGTCTTTTTAAGGGAAAAAAGCTGTATCCACTGTGTTCTTTCTGGTGTGTAGTGTGTGGGTGCTTACTCCTGTTGTCTTTCCCCCTCTCTACTGGGGAAAGACCGTGCATGTGGCTCAGAATTTTCCTAGTCTTCCCTCCACACCATTCTTCCCCTGACTTTAAATCTAAGATACCTTATAGACATGAAGTTGTGAACACTAGGGTAGAATGAAACTGCTGTGATCTGTTGGAGTCAGTTATCATTAGTAATATATTTACTAGATTCAGCTGACCAGATGCGTAATCATTTTATTCAATATTCATTCAGATGCTATAAATAGTGGTATTTGCACCTGTTTTCTTGGAAGCACAGCTGACTCTTTTAAAATGCTGGTGTTCATGGTAGGAGATTAGAGCAGTCTGGGTCCAGAAAAATTCACAGACATCTGAACTTTGAAATCTTAAAAAGAATTGAAACTCTTGGGATTGGGCTTACCTTCTTTTCTTAGGTATTTGACAAAGCAGTAAGGTAATGAATGAAAAAGTAAAAGCAATTTTATGTGAAATTCATAGGATTATTTTTTTCCCTGTATGTCTGCCTTCTTTGGAGAGTAGTGGAAAGTGAATTCCCTTAGGGACCAGTGGCATGGTTTGCATTTCTCTTCCAGCAAAATACATATTGGCTTAGTGTGTTGGATAAAAGTAATGAGGAGACAAATCGTCACCCAGGGGTTTCCTTATTGATGGGAAATATTCCCCCTGTGTTCTCTAGGGGTTTTTTGAACCCATTAAATTTAAAATAATGTGATTTCAAGATTATATGGAAATAACAAATTTAAATTTCAGAGCAGAACTGATAAGAAAGACTGGAAGCATTTTGTGTTAAACAATATTAATATGAAAAAAATGGATTCCTAGATTAAGAGTGATAATTTTATGTATTTTCTCCATGTGCATTTAGTCCTTACAATCCAAGTTCCCCTACCATGTTAATAAGAATATTGTATTATTGTTTGTATAATTCATTTGGTTTGTTTCATCATTGTTTTGCAAGTATATATTATAAACGTTTAAAAACATTTCCATTTGATAAAGCATATGCACTGAGAGCAATTAACTAAAATCTGAGAATGGTGAATATAATTGCAAAATTTTAACCCAGGGAATTTTTTTTTTTAATTGAGTTTTCCACATGGCTTTCATAGCTCTGACACTTAGTTGTGTACGTGGGTGCTGGGGTTTGAACCCATGTACTCGCACATGCTGGGCAAGCACCATAACCGCCAAGCCACTGCTCCAGCCCCAACCCAGGGTTTTAATGTTTTCCTTCTACTTATTTGAATTCATTTAGCAGATTCAGTGCATGACTTCTATAAGAGGTATATATATCTGATAGCTGAAGTCATAAAGAAAGAAAGAAATGGAACACAGTCCTGCTTGGAATGTGCGCTCTAGTTCATGTGGGCTAGCAAATTGCACAAGACTAGACTGTAGTCAGTCAGGAGTGTGGTGAGAGAAGCTAATAGGGCATCAGGAAGACACCATCAAGGGAGTGATGGGCTCTACCAGGGACGGCAGAACTGGTAAAAGTTGCATACGGAAGGCCGCCCTTGGGTGTTGGAGATGGGTGGGTATCTTCCAGCTATATAGCCGTGCCTGGGTGATCTGAGTGCAGAGCACTTCCAGAGTCCAGAGCAGCGTGAGCGGAGAAGTGACAAGTATATGCACCAAACCTGAGTATGGTCTGCCCAGGTGCTCAGCGTGGGGATGGAGGCAAAGGAGGAGACAGGAACCCGATGAAGAAGGACTGTGCCTGTTGCCCTTGGATTTTATTTAACAAGTAGCAAGGAAAGATACTGACTCAAATTTCTGTATTAGGAACAACCTTCTGGAAGTCATGTGGAAGCAGGAGTAGAAGGTTAAAAGCTAGGAGAGAGCAGTTTGGAGGTCATTGCTTGAATACAGGACGCAAACAATTTGGAATTACTGTAATGGCAGTGAGCATGGAAAGAAACCAGTTTCATGACCTGCTGGATGAGGGGGTAGGAGAGAAGTGAGGGCACATGGGTATCTGCTTGGCAGGCTGGGCTGCAGAGTGCCATCACCATGCACAGGGGTTTGGGTTTGGGTTTGGGTTTAGGGAGAAGGTTATGGTGTCTAGAATCGCTTATAGTGGTATTAATCAATGGAACTAATGTCTAAAATTCAGTAACTCTATGCATTTTCATGGGAAAATTTGCTTCTTTAAAATTTGAAGAGAATTATTTTGTTAAACATTTTTCTACATTTACAGTGTATCTTATTTAATGTTTTATGTGTTTCTCTGTCATTGTTCTGAATGAAGATCACTTGTCTCACTGGCCCCTGTTTCTGTTTTCAGGCGGTATGAGTGTCATCCAGTCTGTGCTGATCTGCAGGCCAGAATCCTCCAGTGTTACCGCCAGAACAGCCACCAGACCCTCAGCTGCTCCGCTCTGGCCAACGAGTACATGCACTGTGTCAATCATGCCAAACAGGTGAGTGTGCCAGGCCAAGTGGGGCACCAGGAGAGTGGAAAGCCCAGTGTCATGGGGCAGCGTGAAGGATTCAGTGTGTAAGAAAAAGCATCCTAAACTCAAGCCCTCCTCATCAGGAATTACAACAAGAATTGTCACCAACAGATCATCATAGGAAGAGCCCAGATTCTCCTTATGCGCACTTATTTATATGCAGGGGGAAAAAAACTTAAAATTATACTTTTTTCATTTGCCCTGAACCTTTTTTCTTCTAATAATTATATTCTCAAGGTCATTGCCTCACATTCCTAGGTCACTATTCAAAGCCAGCAAAGAGGAAGGCCATAAATTAAGAGGCCAGCAGCTTTAGGTACATAAGCAGCAGATAGCCTTGCAGAGAATCTAGTTTCAAAAAAAAAAAAAAACAACAACAAACCCGCCAATCACTAGTCAATCCTGCCAAGTGGTAGAGTCCACTGAGGCGCAGGGATAGGGAGACTGAAGATGAGATTTCGGAAAGAATTTCCCTTGCTTTTGTAAACCATATTCTTCCCTTGACCTCAGAATAGCATGATGTACACAGGCCGTGTATTTGCTCCAATTTATCTGCTTTAGAAAGCTAATGATAACCCGAAAGCGCATTAACAGTGTCAGTCGGTCACGTCGCTGCCTCCATTTAACTGCTTTAATAGTTGGATGTAGGTGGTTCTGAGAGACAGAAATTATTGGAAACTTTGGTCCTTTCTGGCGACAAGCTCCCTAGAGTTGACCTTCTAACCCAATTTAATCTAGTGTTTGAGTTACACAGCATGCCTTTCTGCAGTCCAGTTTGCTGTAGTTATAAGAATACCGTGTAGTGTAAATTTCTTGTACTCTACAAATATCTAATGGGAGGGTTGGTATTGTCTGGATGGCTGGGAAATAACAGTAACACTAGCGGAAAAAATATAATCAAGATTAAAAGCCCTGGGGGCTTGTGGCTTTTGTCTGCTTCCTGCTTCTAGCAATACTTGTGTACCTCTTAGTGTATGCCAGGGATTCTTTTCTTTAGGGTCTTTGGTAGAGGTAATGTCACTAATGTTACGTTAATACATTTTATTTGTCAAAAACAGCTTCTGATATACTCTCAACAAGTCCCAACCTTCAATATTAATATGTCTGAAGTACTTGGGACCTGTAGGTTGACTCATGGATTTTTCTAACTTAATAATGGTGCCTCACAGAGATTGAACTGAGGAATCGGAAAAAAGGATGGTGGTGATAAAGGACAGATTGTACCCCAGGTGTCTGCCACACACACCTGTGTCCACAGCATGATCTGTAACATTACTGAGGTGGCAACTACAAGGGCGTTTAAAACGTCAGCTCCCTTCTACCTGCCTCACTTGTATTGAATCCTCTGTACGTAGCTCCGTGAGATGAGTGGGGCATAGTTGTGGAATAAAAAAAATTAACACGAGGAAATCAAATATGCCAGATGATGCAGTAGAGTTAGAATCTAGCAGATCTGAGTTTGTATCATCCAGTATTTGATAGGCTCTATGACCTTGAGCCTTGATTTTTCTCATCTGTGAATCAGGGTGATGCGATGATTATGTCCATACGAAGTTTTCAATAAATGTGATATTTCCCCCTTCTTTCCTGAATATTAAGTTTATTTCATGCTGAAATGAAACAGATCAGTCAAAAAGCACTGAATTATTACTATGACTCCAAAAGAGACCCTCCTTCCTCAGCCCCTCACTTCCCCGTCTGCAACATAGTTCAGTAGTATTTGCAGTCAGCGTGTTTGAAGTACCTATTGTTTCCATGGCTCTTAAATTCATTGAATAGGAAGCACGTAATACAAGGTAATATTAAAAAGATAAAAGTCCACAAAACCTTTATCTTCAGATGTGCAACTTTGAAATGGGCAAGAACCAAGAAACATACCACCTGATATTTCTACAGTACTTAGGATTTCAAGGTTCTTTTACATCCATTGTCTTACTTGTTTTTATGACAACCTGAGATGTAAGTAAAGATAGGTTTATTGTCACCATTTTACAGTTGAGAGCATTGAAACCCAGGGAAGTCGTGATGGTAAATTTAACAACTAGACCAAGAGGTAACTTACCATGAAAACAAATTTAAAAATAAATTAAGTAGTGTTTGGTTTTTGAGCAGATAAGTGTATGAAGGTGACGTCCACCATCCACTAATACAGAAATGAGGCAGTGAAGGAAAACAAGAATAAAGATAAAGCAAGGGACAGGAACATTGAAAATCTGGTGAGGCAGTCTGAAGGTCACAAATAGGGGAGCCAATAGGAGAGCCCTGTTCCCAGGGGCAGATCACACAAGATGACTGGAGGGAGCTCGCTTCAGGATTTCAGGAGAAGTCACTTTTCCTTCTGATCCCCCACTGTACTTTGCTCACTGTGAACTTGGTCTAACCTCGTGACCCCAATCCTGCCTCTTGGTTGGAAGTAACTGTATTCTTGAATGTTGTCCTCACTGGCTGTGACAGTTCCCTCTTCTTGTGCTTCCTGTGCGATTCAGAGAGCAGGCAGGATGTGTAAACACAACAACCCATTAAGTGGTACTGTGCATTTCCGACTTAGTGCAAGGGTTCCCCCATGGAATAATTCCAACAGCCAAACCCCCTGCACTTCTCAGTGTCTTTGAAGACCGGGCTTTCACTCGTTCCCTTGGGCACTGTTTTAGAGACTAATAGATTTTGCTGGGAGGAAACTTTCCGGATGTTCCTTAGCCTCACTTTTCCTTTCTTCTTATTCATCCACTTATTCCCATCAATCTTCAGCTGTTCTTAAACAGTTCCTCATGGGTTGACATGAGAGATTCAGACTATTATTTCCAGTATATTAAGTTACGTGTTCTACATAAGGGTAAAGAGATTTTTAAATTGCTCTAATTGTTAATTCTAAGACTTAAAAGCTACCGGTTAGCCATTTATGGAAAAAAACATCGATTGGCACAGTCTTCTGTATCTTTTGTTTCTCGTGTCTGCTTAGCCCTATAACCCTCCCAAGCTCCCCAAGACTGACTTATCTCGTCTTACCTTTACAACCTGGTTGCCCTTCACTTTCTCTACTCCTGCCTTAGCTGGGCCCATGCAGGGGGGGGGGGCAGGGAGAGCCAGTAGTATTTGTCCACTAGTGGACTTAAATGTGCCCAGGTTCTATTTTTAAAGGCCAGAATTGTGTAGAAAGGCCTGGCTTTCAGATCTGCATTGCTCTGCTCCCTGAGATACTCCACCACCTGATGCTTACCTGCTGAACAGGCCGGCTCTGGGGTGGGCGGGGGAGACTGAGTATTTCAGCTTTTCTGCAACCCTGCTGCTGTTGACAGGAAGGTACCAACGCTATGCTGGCTGGAGTCTTTTGAAACATTTTCTGTTCACCAGAGGGTGGGTTATTGGAAAATACTATTATTACCAACCTAAACTAGTCACAGTGTCTGAACTTCAGTTTCTTCTGTGATGAATTGAGGGTTTGAAGTAGGTGATCTGTGAGTGTCTTCCAGGACCATTATTCAGGACTACTGCTACTTTTGAGACCTCCTGTTTTTGTGCCTTGGCCTCTTAGATTTTGCTGTCAGCCTTAAACTTACCCAGGAAGAACACCTGAACTTGTGACTGGTCTGCCAGCTGCCTGGCCTCCCATGACTGCATACCCTTTCCTTGTTCACATTCCTGACCACCCTTAGGAAGCCCAGGTGGCAGAATAAACTGGGAGCATGCAGAAATAGTTTCCCAGTTCCTCCAAAGTCCACGAAGTGGAAAGCAGCAAATCTCCATTAGAAAATGCAGGCTCCCTCCAGCCTGCCCAGGCCTTCTTCACTGGTCTGCCTCTTATCCATAGGAAGGAAGAGATTTTAGAGATGGAGTAAGAAACCAAGATCAAAAGAACCAAGGTCACACAAGGACCAGAAATAAGGGCCAACGTCTGGAGATACCCAAAGATCAAAGAGAAGGGTGGGGCCTGCAGTCAGATAGCAGGAAGTAAGTGGGAGTGGACCAATAGCCAAGCAGTCAGCTCAGCTCAAGGAAGGAGCAAACTAAGGACATCTTGTAAGTGAGGTAAGACCCTCTCCACCCTCTTGGAAGAGATCAGAAAGGAACCTGACTGCAGTGAAGAGTGTGGGGTCAAAACCCTGATAAATGAGGCTGGATCCCAAAGTCATGTCACTCCATCCCAAGGCTCACACACCCAGTCTTCCCAGTCCTCCTATTCCAAAATGAAATGGCATCTCCAGTATATGGTTTGCCTCCAAAATAGATGACCTCAAGGTCAGTGCATATGAAGGATTCTGCCCTGGCAGAATTTCTGAAGGTTCAGATATTTCTTTTATTATTTTGAGTATGAAGAGGGCCTGAAAATGTAGTAATAACAATTGCTTTGAAATCAGGGTTCTTGAAAAATCCTGGTGCCAGAGCAGGCTGTATTTCACAGTTGTTTTCAGATGGACTCAGGTGACCCACCTGCTTCAGTAGATTAGACTCTTTGAGATGGAAGGACTTAAAGATCATGTCACAGGTCTCATCGTTTTACTTGCATAGTTTGCAAACAGAGCGTATAAGTGACCTGTGGATGTGGCAGAGCCTGGACCCAAAACCTGCTCTTGATTCCAAACCCCAGGGGCCTTTTTCCCTGTCATTTCACACCAGGAGTGTGGGTGAACTTCACAATCACCCGGGAAGTCTGCTTGAAGTGTACATACCCAGTCTCCTCCCTGGGGATTCTGATTTAGAAGGATGGAGGTGAAATCTGGAACCTGTGCTTTCTCTTGATTCCTTCTCTCATAAGAGTCTGAGAAGTGTAACTCTAGAGCCCATGTCCTGGACTGCGCTGAAGGTCTAAGGCCTTTGAGAGATTCTGCTTAGATGTGTCCAAGCACCTGGCAGAAGTCCAACCCTAGAATACATCCTTAGCCTCAGAAAAAATTGGAAGATAGCCTTGGAAAGAGGGCTTCCTAGGTGGTCCTGAGTGAGGAGCCACTCCTGGTGTTCCTGGGAAGGGAACTGATCCAAGGTAACACAGTCACAGTTGTCACCAGACCCTCCCTCAGCTCTGCTATTCCCAGGCCCCTTGCTCCCGGAGGCAGGGGTGGTAGTTCTTTGCATACAAACCCACCTTCAGAGAGCACAGAGAAGTCAAAGCTTTGTGGGAATACCTGCGGGAATATGTGCTTATTATGTTCGGGGCCATCTCTATCATCATCACCTAATGACATTTATTAATCTCCCGGTTAGGCATCTGTACACAGGCATTTCTTAATAGGCTTGCCACCCTTCTGTGGGGCAGCCCTCCAAATCTGGAGACACATCAAAGCAAACGAAATTCCAAACTTTAAATTCATTACCCAGCCTCTTCCATCTTAGAAATCCTTTTCTAAACCACTTTCTGAGAATAATAGTTTGCTTTATGACATTTTCACTTTTTTTAATCTGAGTTTAATAGAAGAAATATTACCATGGTAATAGATTTTCGTTTTTCTTAATAGGTATTTCTTTTCCAGTGCTCATCCTTCAAGAGTTAGAACTGCAGCTTGTTTGTGTTTTGTCTGGTTTGCAGCAAGTTGTATAAACAGTTAATTACTTGTGACTTAATTTGAATATTACGCAGAGCATTTGTCATACAAGATCTGAAACAGTATACAGATAGAGGAAAGTTTGCTTGTTTCTTCCAAAGTGGAAAGAACAAAGAGCAACCCGGGCTGGGGGAAGAGATGGACATTGAAAGTGGAGTAAGTGAGCCAACCAGATGTCCCACTAGTGAGGGGCAGTGTGTGGCACACAGGCGAAGCCGGCTTTGTGCTTCTGGTAAATTGAGTCATAGATGACCTTTCCTTCCCATCTTATGGTCTTCTCATTCTGTCTTCCTACTCAAAGCTCCATTCTCTTTCACCCATGACTTTCCCTATCCCCTCTTGGTGACCACTCAGGTGCTGAAGCTACTTCTAACCCAGGACCCATTCCCATGTGTCTATTCCCAGCATAATTACGTCTGAAATCTTGGGGAGACAAGCATTCTGAATGCTATCTTTAAAACAAAAGAAGAAACTATTCTCTTTGTGATGATTACTTAATAATCCAAGGTTGCTATTAATTCCTCTTAAATATATTGAGGCAGCCCAGCGGCGTGCTGCTAGGATAGTTAAGCCCTGCAAGAAAGCTGAAATGCAGCAATCAGTTGACAAGATTACTGTGTAACCAAAACATTTGAGGAAAGTGGTTAAGATCATTTTAATAAGTGGAAATGACACAATTTCAGGTCTCCAGGGGCGCTCTTCTTGTTTGACAGTGTGAGCTGCCAGTTTCCTTAGTGTCTGGAATCAGAAAGAGATTTGGGAAAAGAGCAGTGCTGATGTGAGAGCCATTCTCTCCTTTTGGTAGTTTACCCAGCTGTTTACAAAGGAGTTTCTGCAAGCCCCGATATGTGAATGACAAACAGAAGCAAAGCGTTTCTCTCTCCACATTAAGATTAAGTGTTAGCAGTTCCTTAAATGAAGGAAGCAATTTTTTATAACTTGCAAAGCTTCTCCCTCATTCTTCAGGGAATTTCCTATGTTAATTTATGCAGTGTTAAATTTATGCAGTGTTGAAATTCAGCCCAACAGCATCTACTTACAGAACCAATACAGATATTGCAAGAGGACCTATAAGGAGGAACACAAACCCTGCCAGGCCTGTGGGTCCCCCAGCTGCAGGCCCTCCCGAGTGGCTTTGAGCAGGTTTTATCACAAAGCTGTGATATAGTAATGATACAGAATGTTTCAGTGATTTATTCATCTTTTTAAAAATTCCACTTGACATCGTATTAGTTAATGTCTCTGACAACTGCAAGGCAGTTTTGTACCACCTCTGCCACCCTTTGGTGGCAACAGAGTGCAGTTTGACAGCAGGTTTATAGACCAGCCCAAGAGCTTTCCTGTCTCTTAAGGAGTTGCACAAATCCACTGAACCACTACGCTATCTTTGAGCATTAGGATTTCAATACACATGGCAGGGGGTGTTGGGAAAGTGGTTAGAGGGGTTAGGAGTATTGTATTTGTTCACATATAGTCTAATATGGTCTTTATGTTAGACTCCTGTTAGACTACCCCTGATCCCCAGCCCAGCCAGGGCCCAGCTTGTCTCTCTCCAGGACAGTCTGACATTGTTAGCATTACATGATTCGTCTGAAAACTTACCCATCTACATTTGATTAAGGTAACAGAGGAAAAAATGATTTAAACATCCGTAGGCCCTCTTAAACCCCTTTAACTGGGGCTTTAATGATGTTGTAATGGCTTTAGATTATTTTGTAGCATATTGAAGAGGCATATCATCACATGTCTGTCCTTATAACCCTAAGGCCTAAATGGTAGGGAGAGTCACAGCCATGTCTTGTCCAGGAGATGCCAGCTTAAAGTTCCCATTGGTGTGTTCAAGAGTATAGTACAGTCCCAAAATGCAACGTGGCCAGTGGCCTCCCAGATGACGTTCTTCAGTAACTAAATGTCCTTACGAAGGGCTCGGTAGAGATCTGCTTTGTACTGGCTTCCACTGTGTATTGAATAAGGGCTCTTGGGGTGAGGATGTCTATATCAGAACTTCGAGGGCGCCCTGTGGAATGGAGAGACTTTCACACACACCAAGTGATCCACCAGGCGTGAGCATTGATGAGCTGCTGTGACATTGCCAGGCTGTGACTGACCCTCGTGTGGTGGTGGCTCATTGCTTTATTTTCCCAGCAAACACAGAGCTCCTGCGATGATGCCTTTGAGAGGAGCCTTGCACCCCAGTGTTCTGCAGGACAGCCCTGCAGAGCTGAGCCTTCCACTTCGTCAGCTTGCCATTCCTGTTTTCTGAGGACACATCCTGCTTTTCTTATTTTGTATTTCACTGGATCATTGTCTTTTCTCTCTGCCTCTATGTATGTTCTGTAGCTAGTTTGTCTGGCTTTAATCTGTTCTTCTTTGGTGTCCTCTGGACATGAACTACTTAGAAACTCAACTTGTGATTCTCCTGCCTCAGCCTCCTGGGTCGCTGGGATTACAGGCGTGCACCACCCAGCCTGGTTCTGGCTAGAGATTTGTAATCTGGTGGTTATGAATTCTTATATCTACTGCCCTCCACTCATGAAAAGTAGGAAGTAGGGACTGATTCTGAAATTTGGGGATGGGTACCAGTTTGTGTGGCACCGTCCAGCATCGTGAGCATCATGACATCTTCATTCTGCCTGGGGTGAGCTGAGGGCTCTGGGAGAGAATCTTGCATTCTTTTGAGAGATTCCATCTCAGACCCTCAGATTCAAGCCCCCACACCCATGTCACTGCCTTGGCAATAGCTTCCCTCTGCGGTCACTGTGACCACATTTCTAGATGCTCCTGGTAGTGAGGTGGCGCACTCCACCCCACCATCCAGGCCATGTTCTTGGGGCGTTCCACTGGCATTCTGGTGGGGAGGGCTTGTTTAGAGATCATATCTGGTAAAGTAGGAGTGTTTGTTAAAGGTAGTAAGATTTTGAGGCCAGGAAGCCTATGCCTTGTTTAGTTTATTATTTTTATTTTTATTATTACCATTACTATTATTTTAGTTGTAGATGGACATAATGCCTTTATTTATTTATTTATTTTATGCAGTGCTGAGGATCGAGCCCAGTGCCTCACATGTGCTAGGCAAGTGCTTTCCACTGAGCTATGAGGCAGCCCCTTGGTCTTGATTTTGAAATAGACCCTTGGAAACAGTGTCAGGTGTCTTAAGTAGTTCACTGCCCTCACCTTTGTTTTCATCCTGTCCTTCTGATGGTAAAACTTACACTCTCTATTTCTCTTGCAGAGCACGCTGGAGAAGGGAGGATAAATCAACTTTTAGAACATGCAAAACTCCTTCAACATTAATTCCAGAAGTGGAACATTGTTTTTTCCTAGTTAAAAAAACAAAAAGCAAAAAAAACCCAATTAAAGAGAAGACCACTGAAGAGAAGGAATGGAAAACGGGCTCAACAGGATCGTGTCATTCTTTGGTCAGCAGCCGTTTGAAAGACCAAGGCCTGGTTCAAGGATCAGTCATCAGAGGACACTGTTCAGTATCACCAGACAGACCCCACTAACAATAAATAAAAAACAAGGGTGGCCCTCTCCACCTTCTTGTACTCTGTTTAACTTCTACCTACATAAAATGCTCCTTATGCCACCAAGCTCCACTGTTTGGTGGATTCACTCTAACAAAGCCAGGAGGGTGTGTGGCGGCTGCAGAGAGAGGAGACAGCAAAACAGCACAGTGCTCAGAGCATGCCGGGTGGAACTGTCTGGAACTGTCAGGGCCATGGCGTGTTGTTTTTCTGTCTCTTCCTTTTCTTCTTTGATAATATAAGAGTTGTTTCATTTTGACTTATTACGGTGATCATGCAAATAAGAAGACAGAAAGGAGAGAAAATGTCCCCTTTTACTGGAATAATGTTTATGATTACAAATGAAATAAGGCATTTTTATCAATATCAAGGCCACCTTGGCTTATGCAATCTCTGTCATGAATACTGACAACTTTACTTTGCTCACTATCAATAATAAATATATTTTCTGACAAAGACTGGCATTGTAGCTCGGGGCCTCCCAGATCCTTTGGCTAGGGCAGATGGTTATGTGATGTGAACTGAGTTGATTTATACTGTTGCTCATTTGCATGCGCTCTACCTATCCTCTAGAAAAGCTCTAAAGCGCGCCACGGAGCCGCAGACAGGCAAGCCTTAACTAACAGCTTGCCTCTCAGGTAGGTAGAACTTAGTAAGATCCTTACAAATTGCATGAATCTTCCTTTCTGGGATGACATAAGTCATCATGCCTGGGGCAAAAAAACAGATTAGATGACCTTGGTTAGGACTTCTGACCCTGGGACAGTATAAAAATGTTTTTGAAAAGTCAGCCTTTAGAGTTTCCCCTCTTCCCAGTTTCTCTGAAACTTATGATCATAACTCTCCCTTTTCGACGAGGACTGGTGCTTCAGCCCTAGGTTGGATTGAGTTGGAAGGTACATGGGGACAGGCTTCCAGGAAACAGGAGGAGCAGGAAATGTTGATGCTTTCTGATCTCTATTCTCGATGTCTTTTGCCATGTAGAATTTTTATTTCATTTTTATTTTGTTAGAGGAAGAATTTAGCAGGATTATTAAGAACACACACTCTGGAATAAGGCATATTCTTGTTTAGGTTCCAGCTCTGCTGCATACGAGTTGTGGGGCCAAACTAAGTCACCTTCCCAATGAGCTCTCCAATTTTTGTGGTACTGGGGACTGAACCCCGGGTGCTATGCCACTAAGCTATACCTCCAGCCCTTTTATTTTAAATTTTGAGACAGGGTCTCACTAAGTTGCTGAGGCTGGCCTCAAACTTGGTGATTCTCCTGCCTTGTCCCCAAGTTGCTGGAATTATAGGTGTGTGTCACCTACCCCAGCTTTACCCCTCCATTTTTTAAAACCGCAGCAAAGAGGCTAATGGAAGAACCTTATTTTTACGCTTAGGGTGAAGAATCAGAATGTTGACAACATATATATTTGGTCAGATCCAGTAAATGTAGGTGTGTGTAATTATTCTATAAACTGCTATTTGGAGTTAGGAGCGTGAAGGAATGTCCACATGCCCCCTACCTTCTATTTAGAGTGAGTCAGTGATGAACCTGAGGAGATGGTTTCTCCCAACCCACTGAGCTGGCTTCTTGTTCATCTTAGTCCCTGGGTTGGCCACCATCTGAATGACATCCTCGTGTGTACTTAAGAACACACCTGTAAGCCTCATGTTGATCCCGAGTGACATTGGAGACCTTCCTTCTGTGATTACCGTTTAACGAAGGTGTTTTTGTTCTGTTTTGGTTTTTTTTTTTTTTAATGGCTTGCAGTCAGCTGAGTTCGTTTAAGTGTGCATGAAGGAATCACTGGTAACTGGAGAGGCACATTTTGGCACTATCAGGACAGCAAGCAGGTAACTGCCTGGGAGAAATAATAGGTGCATAGGCAAAATTGTTGACACGGTGACCTGCTCCAGTGTTTGCAAATCTGCTAACTCCCAAATTCCCTCCTATACTGTTTTGTTTTGCAATTTAGAGCCAAGACCTTGGCACATCCCAGGCTGCCAGTCTTGTCGCTGGCAGAGAAACAGCACTGAGAAGTCAGGCATTTAGAGGTGGTTAGGTCTCAGGATGGGGTTGGGGGTCATCCGGCCATTCCTCCTGCGAGGCAGCTATTCATGTGTCATTTATATACACGTGATGGGTACAAGGGGGAAATAAAAGGATAAAATGGCGCTTTTTGCTGCACCTTTGCAGACCTCCCTGTGGCATCTCAGCTCTGTCCATGTCACCCTAGCTCTTAGAACAACTGCTTGGGAAGAACGTTGTGATTTATGGGAGGCTCCTGAAGTGGTAAGTTCCAATCAGTTTGTCCATGAAGTAGAACATGCCTTGAACCACGGTCTCTTGAAAAGCTGGTGTGGTGTTCTCACACTCAGCAAGTGTCTGATGAACTTGTAGGAGACAGCTGAGCTGAACCAGCGCAAAGTCCTCCTTGAGAATTCAGTCACTTATTACAGAAAACTTGTCAACATGAATGATTTAAAAAATTACTGACTGATCCTTTTTAATACCAAATGTTAACTTCTAAAAGCCACATGCTTATGGCCTTGTGGCCTGCTGGTTGACCAGCAAGACCTTAGCACAGCATTAAACAGTATCGCTTAGAACTAAACAGGCCACCCCAGGTCCTCGGCGTCTCTGGCTTAACATTTGGAAATGTGTGGCTCTTTGCTTGATGTTTTCCAGCCCACAAATCTAATTGCCTTTGACAAAAATCTGCATTTCTGTGAGCCATAGGAACTGACAATATCAGTTTGATAGGAATAAGTTCAAGAGACGTATTGTACAACATGGTGACTGTAGTTAATATAGTGTATTCTTGAAAAGTTAAGAATTAGGGGAGTTGAAGGACAATTGAAAGGGCTGCAGCAACTTACTAGGATTCAAACCAAGTGAATTGAAACGTTGGAGTGTGTTTTGGGTTGATAGGTTTTCAGATTCCCTCGGCCTCCTCCTCTCAGCCCCTCCTCCAGCCTCTGGACACATTTAAACTCTTCTCAGCTCTGGCCTTTCCATTCTCCTGGAGGCAGGTGTGCTGGGGTAGAGGCCCAAGTCCCTGGCTCTCCCCTGGGGGTCACGTCCCTGCAGGGTTCTCGCTGGGCTGTGACCTGTCCTCCTTCCTTTCCATTATAATATGAGTTTTTGATACTCCCTCTTTTCCTTCCCAGCCTTAAACCTTGGTCATACGTTTAGCACTTCTTATCATTTAGTAGTTTCTTATGTTTGCAGTTCTTAATTTATAAACCAGGCAAATGGAACTTTTTAATTCTCTGGGAGGAAGAAAAAGAAAAACCTATATTTGTATTTGTTCCCTGTGCCCTTGATTTTACTTTTTCTATAATTTGTGATATGCAGTAGATTGGAGAGAAAGCCATCACTGTCCCAGGGGTTTTGCTCAGTGGCCAGGCTGTATCCAGTCTAGGACACCTAAGTGGTCTGTGTAGATGAGACCACAGTCCAAGCCACCCCCGGACAGACCACAGCGTGAGTGCTCTGTCACCTGCACCAGCAGTGGAGTCCCTGGGTTCGTTCAGAAGTGCACACTTCAACACATTCTATTACAGACATTGACACACCCATGTTCCAGAGGTACCAACAAAGAAACGGCATTAAAGGATTAAAGGAAGGAGAGGAAGGGGCTGAGGACCCATGTAGCACCCCAAAAAAGGCAGCAGAGAGAGGCTCCAGATCAAGTTGAGGCATTATTCTCTGGAACTTTACCCTCTCGCCTCTCTCTTTCGAACCTGTGATCATAGGAAGAGAACGGTCATTTACATGAGCCAGGGCTGTATCCATTTACTGTCCTCCCCGCCAGGCACCACGTGGAAAGATGGGAAGAGAAGAGACGTCCATGGCCCAGTGAGGTGGGAAATTCCAAGGCCGCCTGTGTTGGACGTGCTCACACAGCAGAGAGACCCCTGGCAGCTGAGATGAGATTAGGAGTAGCAGGATGGCTGCTCTCGAGACTGGAGAGAACAGCATTCGATGGCTGGGAGTGAGAATTTGTAGGGACTCTGGCAGGAACGGGACTTAGGCAGGAGATTCGAAAAAACAACCGTTAGGGATGGAATTGACTTTCCTGTGGTTCTGTCAGACCCCTATCTGCTACATGATGAGACCCTCATGGGACATGGTGGTTATGTCATGAAATGGTTGCTCTGGGGCGTTTACCCAATGAAAAGTTCTAACAATGGTCATGGACAATTTCTAACAGTGGAATGGGGAGGTGGACAGGCTGGGAAAATGCATCCAAAGCTCACAGTTTGTGAAAGGGAAACCTTTAAGGAAAACAAAAATCTAGGTTTACAGAGTAACCAAAATGGTGTTTATAAAGTCTAACACCCTGGGGTACCAGCAGGCTGCCTCCTGGCTGTCGTCACCCTTGGGGGCCCAGCTCAGGCTGCTCTCAGCCTCTGTATCAGACTTGGTGGATTGAATTGATAACTCTGGAGACAAAGGAGATTTGTTCTCCTTGACCCAGAGTGAAAGTCACCCCTCTTGTCCAACAGGTTCCCTGATGTGTTTCAGGAACTTTCTATTTCGTTATATCCCAGGGTCTGGCATAACTGGGAGACAAGCAACAATCCAGGTCATTTTCCTTCTTCCAGGCTAATGCCTGGTGATGGTGACAGTTCGTATTCCATGCTGTGCTCTCCCCTCTGGGGCCTGCTGTCTCACTCAGTGCTGCTGGCAGAGCCCCTGAAGAAAGTCCATTTCTTTACTGTAGGGGACGGAGCCAAAATCATCCGTGTTGAAGATGTCTCCACTCCTCCTGCCCTTCCAGATAGCCCCACGGACATCTCTAGGGCATGGTAACATGCCAATGTTAAATCCACTTTGGACTCAGGAATCCGGTTGTCACAGGAAAGCAGGGAACTGAAACTGCAAACCTCAGTTCTTGTGTTGCAACAAAAGAAAATTTAATGTCAGACGCCAACAGTCATGCAGGAGAACTTTATTATAAGTGAAAGAGAGGTGAAAGTAAAGTAAAAGCAGAGTAGGGCTCAAGCAGAGAGCACCCTCAAGATAGACAGGGGGCCGTCTCTGAGCAGAGAATGACAAAGGAGACAATGCTGTCTCTAAATTTATTGCTGTTTTATAGTTGATTTGAAAATTGGGGTCCTCCTTCACGTCAGGCAGTTTTTTACCTTAGTGGCCATCCTTTTGAAGGGGGCTTCAACTACAAGTCAGTCCCATGTTAATATGGACATTGGGGTCAACAGTGGTCAAAAGTTACCTCTGCGCCTGCACTAAGAATACCCTCTTCTGAGTTAGCAGCAGACACCTGGCGTCATAGCTTATAGATTCATCTCACTTTTATGAGTCCTGTCAAGAGATAGCCCCATAGATCCTTTGTTCTTGGGGCATCCCCCTCCCCGTTTATCTGTTTTGCTTTTGTTTATCCTCAACATTTGTGTACTAATGTTTTCCATACTTATCTGCCTTGGCAGTAGCTTAAAGCAAACCTTAAGAGTAAACCTGTTGCCCTGCAAGCATTTTGCTCCTTGCTAGCTACTGCCTAACATGGTCACCTTCTTTATGCTTTCCAGGAAGTTGGAGACTATTCAGCTCAATCCCTGAAACTGCCTCAGACCTCTTGCAGTGAGTCTGATTAGGTGAGGCCTCCACACACTTCAAAGATTTCCCATGCCACAAAGCTTGCCCTCCTTCACCTCCTGCCACCCTCCATGTGGTCTCTTCTCTGCCTCTCCAGGGAAGACCCATATTGGACTGTGGTCCTTGTCTCTTTGCCAAGAGGGCAGTGTGCTTTAACTATAACCCTACCTTCAAAGTAAATTTCGCCTCCACAATGCTTTCAAATGCAAATGTAGAAGCCAGAGGTCTTGGTGGGTTGCATTAACCACTCTATCCTGAGTGGCTCAGCTTAGGGGAGTCTCCTGCAGAGACCTCTTCCCCGTGGGGTCTGCCCTTCGGCTGGGATACTGCTGGCCTTTGTCAGTGCCCACTGGTTGAAAGCCGTGCCTGCTCTCTCTGCCCCACCTGCAGATGTATATAAGTCAGGGTCAAGAGCCAGAGGACTGGGGCCTACGTCCTCTAAGAGACAAGGGTGAAGCCATATTCAACTTGTAGCCACAGGCTGTGTTTCAAACCAGCAAAGCAGATCCAGCCTGCACATTTTCACTTGGCTTTGCCTCTCCCCAAGGTCACACGCACCCCAGGCTCGGAAGCACAACCACAAAGCCACAGGAAACAGTATCAATGTAGACTTGAGTGGCTCCGTCGTTTTTGGTCAAGGTGGAAGGCAGTCCGCAGAGCAAGAGTGGGAATCCGCTTGAGCAGGATGCTGGCCAACCCGCTGTCGGAGGGCTATTTTGAGTTACCTCTGCGTTCTTAAAATAACTTGGCAGCAGCCACATGTTACGTGCAAACCCAAAATGAAAGAGCACCCACCCACTCCTCACGCTCAGGGGCTTAATACGGAATGTGGCAACATCAGTGACCGAGGCAGAGTGTTTCTGCCGCTGGAAATGCGCACGGGCATGAGGTGGGAAAGACGTTCTGTAGAGAAGCCCGAGGGGGCTTGTGAGTACCACCAGGGCCACGATGCTCCGGGGCCTCTGAAGCTCCTGTCTGGTGTGTTCATTCTTCACCCAGGAGAAGTGGTTGCCAGCCACAGTGGCCACGTTGCAGGCCCCTGCCTGAATCATCCCTCCACTAACTCACCCCATCAGCACAGCCTGAACGCAGGGGCACTGCGGGCATTAGGGGCGTGGGTGAACAAGACCAACAAGGTCCTGACCTCGTGGAGCTAATGCTCAGGCGGGGTGCACACCATGAACGTGGTGTCAGGCAGCGAAGAGTGCTGCGAAGAAGAACTAGCGTTCTGGGGGAGAACAGCCATTTGAGGGGTGCTGGCCTGTTTCGATTGGGCGGTGAAGACAGCCAGCTATCAGGAGAGCTCAGCAGATCCTGAATGTGAGAGCCAGAGTGGGCAGACCAGCAGGAAGCCACGCCAGGTCGGGAACCGTAAGCAGGCAGGAGCGACTTTGTTGTGTTAGAGGAACAGCAAGGAGGTCATCGTGGCTCGAGGACAGTGAAAACGGCAGACGAGTCAGTGGCAGAAGATGAGTTCAAAGAGGTAGTCAGAGCCCAGAAGAGGGAGGAGCACTTTGTCCGTGGGAGAGAATCGGTTTTATATTGAGGGTGATGAAACCATTGCAGGGTTCTGTACTTGATCTGACTATAGTTTATAAAAGGTCCCTCTGGACATGAAGTTACCCGCAGCATGAGTGATGGAGGAGCAGAGGGAATACTAGGAGGCTATTGCATTAGGATCCGCATGAGAAATACGCAGCAGAGAAGACGAGACGTGAGATCTCAGAGCTCCGCAGACCACCACATTAGATGTGGGCGTGCGGGAAAGAGAGGCACCAAATAAACGAAAAACCCCCAAATGGAGACCTTAACACCATAAGAATTTGGGGTGCAGTGGGCAGGGAGCAAGGGTCCAGTTTGGATTGTGTGAAATTCAACATAAATTCCGATTCCTCGTTGAGAAGCTGTTTCAGCCTAAGATGTGTATCAGGCAAGAGAGATCCGAGTCCCCGCTGTGGAGATGAGATCCATCCTTGACTCTGGCAGAGCGCACACCGGCTGTGGGAGTGAACGTGGAAGGGTGGAGGGTGGAGGCACCTGTGGCCTTTCAGCTTGACAGGCTTCGGAAGAGGGAGAGGGGCTGGCAAGGGGCGGCAGAGGCCATTGAGGTGGGAGGCGATCAGCAATCAGGCAGACTGGGAGGCCAAGGGAAGAGAGTACTTCTGGAAAGGGGATGGCCAGCCTTGTTAAATGCTACCACGGAGCAAGTTAGCTGGTGACTTCAGCAAAACCAAGGTCACTGGATGAGTGGTTTGGGTGACTGGGGAGAGTGGAAGGCCTGGTCACAATGGGGTTGAGGAAAGAATGGGCTAGGGGAGTGGAAACGGAGGAAGGTTTTAATGTTTACTAAAATAAGCTGGGTGCAGTGGCCCCAGCTACTCAGGAGGCTGAGGTAGGAGGATCAAGAGTTAGAGGTCAACCTGAGAAACTCAGTGAGAATGTAGTTCAGTGGCACAATGCTCCTGGGTTTAGTCCCCAGTTCACGTAGGTTGAAGAAGCAGGTGGGGGTGGGGGTTGCTAGGAGGCTTCTTTTTAAGATACAAGATATTAGTCACTTTGTATGGACACCATCAGAAAGAGGATAAATTCGGTGGGAATTCCTTGAGCATACCAAAAGGCTGCCGTCCAGCCTCAGGTAGATCAGGGACGGTACAGCCTCTGAAGTAGGGAGGGTCGTGTGTGAATGCAGACACAGGTGGGTTAGTGGACCTGGTCTCAAAAGGATGAGGTCATTCTCTTCTGGTGGCTTCTGCTTTCAGGTCAAGTGAGTGTTCACGAACAATAACTTAAAGAATCTGAGCACACCCTCCTTTCTCTCTGCCTTTCTTGCTTCCTGAATAACTCAGTCCAAAAGCTATTAGCGGGCACCAAGCAAGTAGGTCTGCATGCAGAGGTTCAGGGACAGTGGCAGCCCAGAGAGAGGGGCCTAAGCACCAGCCATGGTGCCAGCCTGCGTGACAGGAGGGGTGCTGCATTGGTGAGGGAAGAGCAGCGGCAGTGGCAATGGGAAGGTGGTGACATGATGGGGCCCTGACCCAGAGGAGGCGGATACAGTGAGCCATGGGAGCCAGGCTTCCTGCTGTCAGATAAGCAAGTCACAAAGACGCAAGGGGAAAAGTGAAACTGACTCTGGGATTGGAGGCACTGATGTGCAATTGTGACTGTAAATACAGAGCAGGATGCTGAAATATAGATGCGAACGTGCATGCGTGTATTTCCATGCATGCTCATGCCCCGCATACGTCATGCAGGCATGTACGCATGTACGCCCATACATACATGCCTTAGCTCTGCCACTGAGAGGAGCTGTGAGCAACGACCTCTTCCTGGCAATGAGCACACCAGTTGCCCAGTTCTTGGTTTCTACATACCATCCCCCCTGTGCTAGTCCACTTTTCATCACTGTGACCAAAATACTGAACAAAAACAACTTAGAGGAGGAAGAGCTTATTTTGGGCTCACAGTTTCAGAGGTCTGAGCCCATAGTCAGCTGACTCCACTGCTCTGGGCCTGAGATGAGGCAGAGCGTGATGGTGGAAGGTGCGGTGGAGGAAAGGTTCTCAGCATGGTATCCAGGAAGCAGAGAGAGAGTGGGGAGCTAGGGATAGGCCATGCCCCCAGTGACCTGCTTCCTCCAGCCACTCCCAACCTGCCTGTAGTTACTACCCAGGAATCCATTCACATTATTAATCCATCAAATGGATTAATCTACCAAAGAAGCTACAGCTCTGTAATCATTTCACCTCTGAGCATTCCAGCATTTTCTGACACATGAACTTTTATAGGGTTACCTTATAGCACCCCCCTGAAAGAAGCCATGGTTTCTCAAGGAAATGGCTAACTCTAGGGCTGGAGCAGGTTAAATACACATGGGAACACATCAAGAGTGTAGCGCCAGCTTGAATAGGCCACCCTTAGCCAAATCTGAGACACTGTGAGCATCAAAATTAATAGTGATACCAATCTAGTGAATAACATAAGCAGGTTCCATACTGATACTTCAGGTTTATACTGATATATAAATAAATGAATGGAAAAAGGAAAAAGCTTTTCATTAGGATAGATAGAATGCAAACTAGTAAACATACAAGGAATGACAAAATTATGAAATTATTTAGCAGCCATCATAGTAATAATTCAGGCAAGAAACATCAATGAATGTTAATAGTTAATAAGTTCATTGAGAAACAGGATGTTTCTCAAATCACCTTCTGTATATCTATTTTCTGTTGCTATAACAAAATGCCTGAGGCCAAGTCACTTATAAAATGAAGAGGTTTATTTAGTTCACAATTTTGGAGGCTGAGAGCACAGACAGCATGTTGCCAGCCCTGTTGAGGACCCCATGGCACATGGCATCACGGTGGGAGCCTGTGTGCGAGCCATCACATGGCAATATAGGAAGCTAAAGTGGGCAGGCAGGGGCCAGTCTTGCTCTTTTATATGAAACCTCTCGTAAGACTAACCAGGATCCCATGAGAACTACCTTAGTCCCTTCCGAGGGCAGCACCCCCATGACCTAATGACCTCCCACCTGACCCCATCTCCTAAAGGCCCCCCCACCTCAACAGTGCCACAACAGGGACCACATTTCTAACACCTGAGCCCTTGAGGGACACACTCGACCATGGAACCTCCCAATTGATGAACTGCAAAGGCAGGCAACAGGGTAAATTCCCAATGAAGAAACCACCTAAATCAAGTGGTCACCACTGAACCGACCAGCCGTGGTTCACACTGAAGTCTGATCAGATACGGTGAGAGAACCCAACAACATTGCCTCTGTGACATTCCTCCCTGCCCCAGCCTCCGAAAATGCATAGCCTTAATCTAATCACAAGGAAACATCAGATACACCCAAGGGAGGGACTCTCTGCAAAATGACTGGCCTGGAACCTTCCGAAGCGTCCCAGTCATGAAAGCTGGGAGAGAACACAACACCTTGAGGAACTGGCCCAAGATGAAGGAAACAAGAACGACACAGTAACTAAATGCAGTGTCCGATTCCAGACCGATCCTTTCGCTATGGAAGGCGCCACTGGGACAACGTGCAGACCTGAACAGGGTCTGTGGTTAGAGAGAGAATGGCAGCGTCGTTTTCTCCTCTCCGTCACTGCGTGCAGGTCATGGAGGAGGCTGTTCTTGGTGTTTGAGTGTTGGGGCATCTCACTCAGATGGTTTAGGAAAAAACACTATTTGCTATAGTCCTGAAACTTCTGTAAGTTTGAAAGTATTTCAAAATAAAACAAATATTTTTATGAAAATAAATAAGGGTAAAGGGAATTTACTCAATTTAAGAAATAAATTAAGGACTAGGAGAGGCATTGTCAAAGAAGAAATAAGTGGGAGAGCTTTTTCTACTAGAATCACTAAAAATCCAATAAAGCTTGTGATATAGAATAGATTAAAGGAACAGATTAGAGTTCAGAAACAGACCTGCGCATATGAGGGTAGTTAATTTATGACCAAGCTCATGCTGCAGGGGAAAGAATGATCTTAAAAAAAAAATGATGCTCAGGCTGGAGCAGTGGGCTCAGCAGCAGAACTCTTGCCTGGCATGCACGAGGACCCAGGTTTGAACCCCAGCACCACGAACACAACTAATTGTCAGAAAAACCAAAAAGCAATTGAAAAAATAAATAAAATTGATTATCTCTTTCTCTTGAAAATAAATGATCCTGGGTCAGCTGAACCCTACTCCAGACTCAAAAGTCAGTTTTAATGAGAATGTCATTTAAATGCGTAAATAAAATATTAGAGCTTCTAATTGCAAGGTGTCTTTCCAGGGGACTTAGAATCAGCACACTATAGTGACACAGCAATATCTATGTTCATAGCAGCCCAATTTACTCTTGCTAGGCTATGGAAACAACCCAGATGTCCCTCACTGGATGAATGGATCCAAAAACTGTGGTACATTTATACCATGGAATTTTACACAGCAATTAGAAACAATGATATTGCAGCCTTTGAAGGTAAATGGATGGCTATGGAAGAGATATGATGAGTAAAATCAGCTTAACCCAGAGATCTAAGGGTCGATTGTCTCCACTCATCTGTGGAGGTGGGGACTAGACCCTGGACAATGAGAAAGTTGGTCTAGTAACATGAGTTCAATCCAGATAAGATGTAATGTTATACAACCTAATACTTTTTTAGAGATATTGTGGGAAGCGGAAGGGCAGGATAAGGGAGGGTAATTGGGGGGGTACTCCTGGGGGTAATTGCAATATCCAGAATATATACACATTTTATATTATTTTGTTAAAAACTTGTATGGTTGTTCAAAATAAAAAAATTCAAAAAAAAATTAGAGCTTCTAGAATATACGATGGAAGTATAGTTCCATGACCTTGGTTTAAGGAAACATTTCTTTAAAAAGATGAAAAACACCATAAGGGAAAAGGTTAATACATTCAATTACTTTAAAATCTAAATTTTTTTGTCCATTAAGATACCACGAAGAGCAAGAAAAAGCAAGCCGTAGGGAGAAGGTGGCTGTGAAAGAGCCAGCCACAGGCTCTGCTGTGGTTTGGATGGAGGTGTCCCCCAGTAGCTCCGCTCATTCAGGGACATTCAAAGTGAAATTATTATAATGCAAGAGCCGTAACCTAATCAGTCCATCTTAGTTTGAATGAAGCAACCAGGTGAGTCAGTAGGGGGCTGCCCCGAAAGGGGGCATCTTCCCTCCAGGGACTTCCTCTGTCCCCGTTTTGTGGCTGCCATGAACTGAGCAGCTTTCCTCCTCCACATCCTTCTGCCATGATGTTCTGCCTCAGTCAGGCCTGGAACAATGAGGCTGCTGACCAGGGACTGAACCTCCGAAACCGTGAGCCCAAAAGAAGCTTTTTTGGTACCAAGTATGGAACCCAGAGTTGCTTAACCACTAAGCCACACCCCAGCCCTGTTTGTGTTTTATTTTGAGACAGGGTCTTGCTAAGTTGCTGAGACCGGCTTTGAACCTGCAGGCCTCAGCCTCCCATGTCACTGGGATTACAGGCCTGCACCACCACAGGGGACTCCAAAATAAGCTTTTCCTCCTTTAAGTGGTTCGTGTTTCATATTTTGGTCACAGCAATAAAAAGCTGACTAACACAGGCTCATATCCTGAATATATAAGTACCTCCTCCAAAAGAATAAGAAAAAAAACTAAACAGAAAAATGGGCAGGAGACTGAGATAGTCACTTCACAAATTATAAATCAGTGACCTATTGCATATGAAATGTCCTTAACAGTGTTACCAATTAGGGAATTGCAAACCAAACTCACAAGCAGCTACCAGCTATCCTATAGCATGGCAAAAAGTAAAAAGATGGAAAGTGTGGAGTGCCCACAGGATGTGAAGGAGCTGGTCTCTGACACGCTGCTGGTAAGCATTAAAGGGGTAAATCCAGTCTGGGAAATGATTTGGCACTCTCTGTTAAAACTGAACACATACATAAATCGTGACCCAGCAATAGCATTCTTAGGTCCACACCAAGACAAGGTCCAGCAGCGTTCTTCACATTAGCTACAAAGCAGAAGCAATCAAATGTGCACCAGAGTTAGCAGGACAAAAAGATGGAATACTATACAATAATTCAAATGAATGAATTATGGCTACGCAGATAAGCACGAACGATTCTTATGCCGAGAAAAAATATGCTGTTCCTAAAGACTGAACACTGTATGCTACTGTTCATATAAATTTATTAAGATCATGTTCCAGGATGGATATTTATACAGTAAAACTATTAAGAAAAGTAAGGAAGTGTTATCATAAATGCATAGTAGTGTCCTACAGGGAGGGGACACAAATGGGACATCTGGGATCCTGCTAATGGTTTACTTCTTCTCCTGAGTGATTAATAGGTGTATTTAACAAAAAAGTTAGATGTATGTATATACATTATGTTTTAGGCTGGCCTCTTGTCCCAGCTTCCAGATGACCCGGGGCTACAGACACGTGCCACCAGTCAGCTGTGTGTTTAATATTTGATAATCATCGAGCTGCATGTTTGAGTGCACTTCACTGTGTATCATACTTCGTAATAAAAAGGGTTAGCGATAAACGTAAACAGGTTCAGGGTCATTTCCTCTCCTTTGATGATAGCTGCCAGTAAGTGACATTAATTGAGGGGTATTCTGAGCGTCGTCTTGTATTGAACATTTTGAATGCATTACCTCCTGTTGCAATGGTCCTATAAATGAGGTTTCTTTATTATCCCAACTTTGCAGATGAGGAAATGGAGGCTTAGAGGTTAAGCAATTCACCTGGGAGCCTACAGCTAATGAGCAGCCACCCAGTCCTACCCTCCCCGGAAGCCTAGCTCTCATCTGCTGCGCGGGCTCCTCTCTGCACAAGCCCCATCCTAGATTTTTAGGGCATTTCCTGTTTAACCTCTAACCCACCCCCCTCCCCAGTTTCCAGCACACTGCATTGTATAGTAGAAGCCTTCAATAAATGTTGAGCTGAATAAATAATGAATAAAATCCTCCTTCTTTCATTGACTTCCCCTCATAGTCTGGGTGCGGGTGCACAAAACATCTTGTCTTTGTGAAGTTACAGAAGTTTCAAGCAGAGGAAAAATAACTGGAGAGCCTTCTGCCTGTGGCTGATGCTAATTTTGCTCACTGGGGTCTGTCAGACAAATTCGCTACTTCCTTTTTTACTTTCCAAGACATCTGCCTGACTACATCGCGTTCCCTCCCTCAGCCTGCCACCCAGGAAGCGGGAAATGGAGGGACCCAGCCAGGCTGTGTATGCACCCACTGCTTCTCCCTCCGGAGGGGGTCCCAGGTGCACCTGCTCAGCAGGCCCCAGGAGGGGCATCAGGGTGCAGGGCAGAGAGCAGTCATTCTAAGTACAACTCCCAGGTGCACGAAGCTGCTGGATTCCCAAGGTCTTCTGAGGCAAAAAGTTTGGAAGGAAAGTGACAGTTGGTCTGGAACTTTCAGGCCCTACTCCGTAGCGATATTGGCTTTGAAGCTGGGGCTGCTCTACAATGCAGATACGGAGCAGCTGAGAGGGGCTCTGTGAAATAACACCAGCTCAGCCCTTGCCACCTGCCTTCACCATGTGCCCTTTGCTTGTTGCTGGAAGGTTAAAAATAAGTAGCAACCACAAAAAGAGGAAATCAAAGTTCCAGAAATCTACACACATTTTCCTAGATAATTCGGACCACAATTTCAAATTGTCCAAAATCACTAATTTACAATTCCTCCACTATCCCTCACCTCTCTCAAGCCAACTCCTTGTCCTTTTGAATTCATGACCCTCCAAGGTCTAGGAATCGTGGATTCCTCCCCCGCATCCAGCTAATTCTTCCAGGATTCAAGTGACATCCATTTGGCCCTGGAAGCCTTTTACACCAGGAGAACTTGAGTCAATCCTTTGTTTTATCGACAGTTCAAAGGCACATAAATAATGTCATTATAGCAGGGATTACTAGGCACTAAAAAGGTTGTAGGTGGTCTATAATAGCCCTTAGGAAGATCTCTATAAATCTGCGGAGGATGGTGTAAAAGGGTCAAGTCTCTTTCAGTTCTTTTTTCCCATAATCTCTCACTCCAGAGCGTAATAAAGAATGCTCGCTGTGCCCTTCCTAGAGTTAATACCTCCTTCCTGTTTAAGCAGAGGGCAGACAAGTCTTCAGGGAAAACAAACCCTCTTCCCCCACTCAGGTGTGGCTCTTGTTTAACCTAAGTCAATCATAGCAATTCCACTTCCCTTGTCAGTGATTGGTTTGGGATTGTGCAGGTGACCTAATTCTGGCCAATGAGATAGGAGGGAAGTCTGCTGGGTGCTTCTGAGAAAGTTTAAAAGGGGCACTAGCAAGACGGGGTCCTATGTCCTCTGATGGTCTTTTGTGTTGCTGTGTGGGTGTATGAGACCTGGTGATCATGGAGTGACAGGCCTGAAGATCAACACCAAGGCATGGAAGACAACAGAGGTAAAAAAGATGGGGAGAACCCAATGTTTAATGTTATGGTTGTGCCACTGAGTCAACCGGCTGAAGCACATACCCTTGGGCTTCTTACTATGAGACGCAGTTTACTTTGCTTTTATGGGGTTGCATTGGGTTTGCTGTGACCATTAGCTGAAAATGTCATCACTGAGTCACCTGCCTTTGACAAAGTTGGAGTCTTTCCTTTCTGTTATCCATGCACCAACTTCAGGCTTTGTCCTTAGCAAGGGTTTGGGGTTTTAGTGATAGAATCGTGATCTTCCACCTGATTCTCTTTCTCATTAAATGCTTGGTTCAACGTTAGATCTTCAGTCTCTAGTCATGGAATAGAATGGTGTTAACGAAACCTCCAATTAGGCACATCAGAATCACATGAAAAAGGGGGAAGGCATTTAAATTAAGACCACTTCACCAAGATTGCTATGCTTCTTAAAGGCACAATAACAGGTGAGGAATGTGGTGAAATTAGAACTCTCATTGGTTGCTGGTGAGAATGTGAAGGGGACTCTTTAGGGAAACTCCTCAACTGGTTAAATATGGAGTTACTATTTGATCTGGAAATCCTAGCCCCAGAAATATACACAAAGAAATGAAAACATAGGTCCGTATAGAAACACAGATGTTCATAGACGTTTTATTCTTAGCTGTGGGCTGGGATGTAGGTCAGCGGGAGCGCGCTTGCCTAACATGCAGGGCGCTGGATTCAACAACAAAAAAATCAAACACATGATAGCGGAATAGTAGAAGAGACCCAAATCCGCTTCTGCTGCTGATGAATGAAGTGTGCTACTTAATAAAAGAGAAGGCGGTTCTGATGTAAGCGGCAACGTGGGTGAGCCTTGGAAACATAATGCTAAGTGAAAGAAGCCAGTGACCGAGGTCACAGGCAGCCCATGTGATTTTTTCACACGAAATGGCAGAATAGACAAATCCACAGAAGCACAGCGAGTCTGTGGTTGCCGGGGGAATGGGGAGTGACTGCTCACGGGGACAGAATTTATTTATCATCACGTCAGGAGTTAGGGCTTCTGTGCATGAATTTGGAAGAGACGCACTTGAGTCCATAGCACCGAGGCGTCCTCCGGCTCTAAACCCGCGTCTTTCCTGAGCACCTTCAGTGTCTCCACCGCAGTCCTGCTCCAGTGCTGGTCAGCTTCCTTCTTGCGGTGAGATCTGTTGGCGCCCTGCTCCGCGACCAGGATTCCTCTGTCTAACCTGCAGAGCACAACATGTGTGGGGCCTGGGAACATAATCTCTATGTTCTGGGTTCTGAAATGTCTCCCAGGCCATTGCCAGCAGACCTAGAAATAGCTGTGGGGAACGAGGCTTTGCTCCCACCGCGGCCGCAGCAAGGCTTTTGGCTGTGCTCGACTGGCTGAGCAAACGTCCCCATCCAATTTGCTGAGGGGTCATCGGGAGGACCTGAGTCAACGCCTGTGCTTCCCAGGTCTACAGGACCTGGCTTCTGCTCCCTTCCGCTGCCGGTGGTGGTGATGAACTGTCCTGATCTGATCTGCTGGGCAGCAGGGGCCTGGGTTGCGATCCCTCCCTCCCAGTGTTTATTTTCCCCTTAGAGCCAGTGTTTCCACACCTCCCAAATTAGTATCCTCTGTGAATTTCAGCGCTTGCCGTTTACCCTGTTTACCCTGGCTCACTAACAGGGACGGAAGTGCGAGACACTTGAGCCTGGCTGCCACGAGCTCCAAGGGGAGCATCAACCCTTGCCAGGAGCTGGGCCAAGACAAAGATAGCACCTGCTCTAGGAGAAGAAAATCTCAGAGCTCTTTAGATGCTGGCTGGGAGGTCACAGAGTCACCAGCAGGCGATGAGCTTTGTTCTCATGTACCTTCAGGTGGCTTGGCCTCTTGGCAAGTGGCTCCCTCCAGGCCTGAGCCAGGTGCCCAGAGGCATCAGGACATCTCCCTACTCCTGTCAATGAGATGAGAGGCCACTGTCTGCCTGGCCCCAGAGTGCTACCCAGATAAGAGCTTTCCCACCGGAAGTCTTCATGATGGCCCTAGGGTGTTTCCATGCTGTCTGAAAACCACTTGAAACTTAATGGCTTACTTTATTATTTCAGTTAACTGATAACACAAAGCTTTGGCAGAATGTAAAAATAAGAATACTCACATGTTTGCGTGAATGTGTCCAGTTGTGCTGATCAATATGGGGTCAATATAAGACCATCAGTATCATCAGTATTTCAGGTCCAAGGGATTCTAGTAAAAGCAAAACTTGTCTTGAATTTGGCCTGTTCAGTTTTACGATGGGGTTATGTCAATTTCATTAATCTTTTTTTAAACAATTTTATTGAAATATAATTCACCTTCCATATAGTGTACATTGGGTTCAAATTGTACCCTTCCAATGTGTATTTCATGTCTTTTAGTCTATTCAGGATTGTGCAACCATCACCACAATCCAGCTTGAGAACATTGTGATCACCCCAGAAAGAAGCCCTATGGTCATCATCAGTCAGGTCCATTCCACAAAAGTCCTCGTTCCCTGGTAACCATGAATCTACTGTCTGGCTCTATAAGTTTGCCTGTCCTGAATATTTCATAGAGATGGAACTGCACATCTGCGGACTTTGTGTGACTTCTTTTGCTTAGCGTGTTCTCAAGGTTCATGTTACAGCCCATGTCAGAACTTTATTTTGTTGTTTGTCTATTGTATGGATATGCCACATTTTGTGGGAAATATAGGTGGTTTCCACTTTTGATTATCGTGAATGATACTGCAATGAACATGTGCAAGTTTAGTTGTAATTTTTCTTGGGTGCGTACTTGAGAATGGAATTTCTGGGTTGCATGGTGCCTGTCTGTAAGATTTTGTGGAGCTTTCCAACCATTTTCCAAAGTGACAGTGCCATTTACATTTCCATCTGCTGCCTATGAGAGTTTTACTTTCTCCTCTGCCTCATCAGTACTTGTTGACCTTCATTTTGATCACGGCCACCTTAGCTGGCATGAAGTGGCATTACATTGTGATTTATGTAATGGTAAATGCTAATATCACAATGATAAATGATTAATGATGATGAGCATTTTTTTAAAGTGTGTGTTAGGCATTTGTAGATCTTCTTTGGTTTTTATCCTTTTCCCTGGGTTCCCAGTCCCCACAGGACATGGGCAGATCAGGAACCTCAACGCTTAACCAGCCCAGAAGTCTTCTTTTCTAAAGCCCAAAACTTCTAGACCTATGAAATCTCTCTGTAACCTATGCTTTTTAAAAACTTAGTATTGTACCAAATGACCGGCGATAGACCACACAGCGAGCTCTCCTATGGCCTGTTTCCTCTATGCCTTCCGTCTGCCCCATCACTTTTAAAATCTCAACTGTGGGCTGGCAGATGATTTTAAATCACTTGTTTTATGTTGGTAAAAGATTGCTATTTGTAAATTGGAAAATATGCAAGATACAAGTAACTGATTTTTTCCTAACATTACAAGCAAAAATAATACATATACACTTGCACGTGAACAATGACATATTTAGTACTTTAAAGAGACTTATTTAATTTATTTAATAAAATATTTTTATTTTTTAAGAGAGAGAGAGAGACAGTGAAAGTGAGAGAGAGATAATCAATTTTATTGAGCTTTTCATGTGGCTTTTGTTGCTCTGACACTTTGTTGTGTAGGTTGTACTGGGGTTCGAACCTGCATACTCGTGCATGCCAGGCAAGCACCATAACCTCTGAGCCCACCGCTCGAGCCCCAGTGGAGTATTTTTTTAATGACAAGTTTTGGAAAAGGAGTTAAATGTGGTTATTTGACCATGATTGTAATTTCAATTCCTTTCTCTTCAATGACCCTTTCCTTCTGGCTTGGTGAACAGGTGTCTACGGTGCTCTTAGCCTCTCCCATGTCTACATCCTGCATCATCTTCTCTCTGGACCAAGATCTTGCTAGGAAATTAGTGGAATTAGATTTACAGAAACTAAGAAGGAAAGACTGTATGTAGTATTGCCTAAGTTTTGCTATAGAAAAACTTCATACTGAAAAAAAAGTATGTTTTGCCACGTTGCTAGGAGTTAGGCTCCCCCCGGATCCCCTTTGGGAAACACTGGTCTACAGTGAGTCACATGATGCTTCAGTGCACACCCCAGTATTACAGGCTTATGGCTGAGTTGAGCAGCTTGTAGCTTTGACTCATTTCCGTGTGATGTAAATGCAGGATGAAATAGGGCTTTGGATGGGGAATGGAACATAGGCTTCATCTTGCCAGCATGGCCCATTAACTCGTAGCTGAGGCTGTTTCCTTGCCTAAAAACTAGAAGTAACATCTGCCTCCCAGGGTGGCTGTGAAGGACCAATGTCACTTACGAAAGTGCTTAGTTAAAGACATATGCTCTAGATAAGTGATTAAAAGGAACTTATTAGCACAGGCACAAACTCAAACACTGTAACCTTGTTAACGACATGGCTCAGCACTGGATTTCCAGGATTCACACGCCTTTCTGCCCTGGCCAGCCCCATCTACACTCTGTAGACCACCTACTCGCTCCACAGTGTCCAGCCCCTCCCCAGTCCACCATGGTACACACTCAAACATGTTTGGATCTGACTACCCAAGCACCAGGTCGTGGGAACTGCCACCTCACTGGTATTGGTCCCAGGTGGTAAGCAGCAGCCAGTTCAGCATCCCCACCTGACCCTTTTGACAGGTCTTCACTGAGCATTGTCAGAGCCCAGGCCCCACAGGAAAATGGCACAAAAGCAAACGCCCAGAGCTAGAAACTGGAGCACTGCTTCTTACAGGGGTCCTCTCAGTGCAGTGGGGCTGGACATGAACGCCTGCTTCAGAGTCTTTCTTCATCTGGTACAATGTCTGGCAATGATGACCTCAGGAGAGAATGGCAGACAGGTCAAAAAAAGGATGTCAGCCCCACTGCCTCAAGGGGCTCGGGTTTGAGTTTGGGAGACAAGGCACACAGTCTGAGTAATAGCAGATCCTTAGCTGGCACGAGACACGGAGATATCTGCTGTGTGGCCACCTCCACTGGCCGTGGCTGGGGAACCTAACTGGTCATAATGTGGTGGCTTAGGTTGCCATCATGAAGGGTCGTAGACTGGGTGCCTTGAACTGTGGAAGCTGGCATTTCATGGTTCTAGAGGCTGGAAGACCAGGTGTAGGTGCCAGCATGGTTGGGTTCTGGTGGGGGCTCCTTTCTGGGTTTTGTCCCCATATGGCCTTTCCTGGACATGCTTGAGGGATGGTCTCTCTTTTCTCCTCCCCCTCCCCTTCCTCCTCCTCCTCTTCCTTCTCTTCTCTGTCTCTACCTCTCCTCCCAGTCTCGCTCTCGTCTCTTCCTCCCTCCCCCCCTACCCTTTCCACTCCCTTTCCCTCTCCCTCTGTGAAGTCCTATCTCCAAATATGTCTCATTGGGCTTGTGACTTCAACACAAGGATTTGGGGGAACACAGTTCAGTCACAGCAGAGTCGTGTTCCTGGGACTCGGCCTCCCACCCTGGCTCGGGGCACAGGTGGCCGTACCCAGGTCTGCTCACAGGACAGGGAGGTGTGGACGGCATGCAGACCATCTGCATGGCGGAATGCTAGAGCCCTAAGTGGAGTCTGGATTGCTTCTTACATTCAAGCGTGAGAAAAATCACGATTTGCAGAAACAATGTGAGGCTTTTCTAGATGCCTCCCCATCCTTGACTCCCTCAGGGTTAACATTGAAGGACATGATTTCTACCCTAAACTATGGCCCATGGATGGATATCATCTTGAACTAGTTCCAGGGCTGGGTATGGCCCACATTCCAGGCATTAAGCTGGATGCACTGGGAACGTCAGTTGCAAACAGATTCTGAGCAGTCCCTTTGACTGACTCTCTTCGTATCCACCTCCTATTCTTCATACCACTCTCCCCTTAGAAACTTCTGGAGCCTCCAAGGAAAACCAAGGGTTCCTGGGACTCAAATGGGAATTCACTTATTTTAGTCTTCAGAAACAGGCCCAGAGGAACATGCTTTGCCTGGCATCACCAGAAACAGGAAGTGATTGGAAAAGCCTGGCGCACAACCAAACGCTCCACTCAAAACCTCAAGTTCCTTCCAGTCCAGAAGATCCCAGACTCAATGGAGTGTCAGCCACTTGGTTCTTCAGGGTCTGAAATAGACTTTTTTTTTCATGCACCACCCAAAGTATTCAGTGCAAGGGGTCTAGAGTGGTCGTGGCATGGGGATTTTTAATACCAGGACTGGTGGTGCTGCTGTCGCTATAAGCAGGCGTTTAAGCTCAGGGTGCACAGAGATGTAATTGACTGCAGGACTGTAGGAGGCAATGAGAAGAGACTTGAGCCAAAGAGTGCATGCTAGAGCTATAGGCTGCACCTGATGCTGAGGCTGCACTTGGTAGACTCTTCCAGATAGTTCCATACACATTCCTATAGGTGGAAGGCATGCATAAACAATAACAGGTGCAGACGGGCGATTCTCCTAATTATCACCATCTGGATGGAAAGACTGAAGGGAAACCCTATGCGATGGAATTTTCCCCTCTTTGTTTTCTTATTTCTGGTGGCTTAAATATTGTGTTTGGTTTAAATACAGACATGATCCGACCACAAACATTATGGGCGGAAAAGCCAACACAGCCCACTCATGGAGAGACTGTTGCTTCCAGGTACGAAATAAAAATAGCGCTCGCTGCGTCTCCAGGTGTTCCTGGCTCCTCTTGGCAGGTGTCACCTCACTCCTCCACAGGACTTCTCTGGGAATTAGATCACTCCCATTTTAGAGTGGAATTAATTGGAGGAGAAGAGTTTAGATGGTCCAAGGTCACAGAAAATTGGTGATAGAGTTGAAATGAAACCCAGATGGCATGGCATAGCCATGACCAGGGTCCTGGTTCCCAGAGGCAGGGCCAAGCAGGAGTGCTAAGTTCATGGCCCTGGAATAGAGGAATCAGGAAGTGAACTCCAGGTCACTGGGCTGGTCTTTGTTCTGATGATGAATGGGAGACACTTGAAAGAAATCATCTGTGTCAAAAGCATGCCAACCCTGTGCTACATCTTCTTGGCCCCTGGATATTAGGTGTCACTGCCTTCATGGCTAACAGGTGGGAGAGACAACTGGTCTCCGCCACCAGGATGCCCCTGTAGCCAGGCACACCTGACCCACTGCACTTTTTTAGCATTTGGGAAGGGGAGATTTCACTCCTAAAGACCTGGTCTTGGTGGATTGGCACGGTGTAGGCATGATTTCTGGGGCTCTGCACCTGACCTTTTCCTGGGTCACCTAACAAGGTGTCCCCACGCTGCAGGAGTATGGAGGTGGCCTGACCTAGTCATCGGGAAGGAGTGAGAGCCAAGCTGCCCCTTTCCTGAAGCTTGGTAAGCAGAACCCTGCCTGGTGCAGCTGGGGTGCTGGCAAATTCCATTTTAATTTACTGTGGGACTCAGAAATGAGAATACGAGGTCCCTGCCCCCCGCCACAGACTTTCCACAGTGCTTTCAGGCAAGGAATCATGTGGACTGGACCTATGGGAGCAGGCTTCTGTGAGCAGGGAAGGGACCTTTTCCTGCAGAAGGGTATAGCTAAGTTCAGGCAAGGGTAAATGGGTCTCTCCAGAATCTGCAGTTCCTGGAACATGACAAACCCCAGGTTATTTACAGAAGCTTTGAAGTTTATTTTACATCTAAATGAGTCTTGCAGGGCTGTTAGGTGGCATGAAGATTTTGAACTGGTCAATTTTAATCTCTTTCTGTGGGACAAAGTAACTCCCTATGAATGTAGAAGCGTCTGCAGCTGGTCTTTTCCAGGTTAGGGCTGGAGAATATTATCTGGTGATGTTATTAGTTGTTCTATTGAGCGAAGCAGATTCATAGCTTCCCTGCCAGGGCCCTGGGAGGGCAGACCTTGGGACAGGTACTGTTTTAATTAGGTGTGAGTGCAGGGAGGTGAACTAGGAAGGTGACCTGAGCATATGCCCCATTCCTTCAGCAGTGAGGATATTTGCTTAAGGACCTAGGCTGAGGCTTTCCTGGGCCTCGGAGAAGCCATGCACCTGATGCCCACAGCCTATCCTTTGGGTGGACCAGGCTGAGTGCACCTGCTCCATCTCCCCAAACCTGGGCTGCTGGACAGAAACATGCTTTTCACCCCTGGCACCCTTGCGTCCTTCCTTGTCACATGTGGTTCAGTCATCTGTTCTGGCCTTTGTCCTGTCACGAGGTCATCCTCCTCCTGCCTCCTGCCTCTGGTCCTCTTATTCTGGACCCTCTACCCCACTTGATATACCTTGAGCTCCCAAGGACTTCTGAGCTCTTCCTTTGTATGATGCGGGCGGTTTCACCCGCTGCGGTTACCTGGAGCATGGCTCCAAATGCTCTCTGATTTCTCTCTGCCTCTCCCCACCGTAGAAGAAATTGGATAGCTGGCCACAGTAGTGCAAGCCTGAAGTCCCAGCTACTCAGGAGGCTGAGGTGGGTCACTTGAGCCCTGGAGCAAAAGACCACCCAGAGCATCATTGCAAGACCCTGTCTCATTAAAAAACAAAACCAAACCAAACCCAGACAGCTCATGGAGGGAGAACTCATTTCCCATCCTGTAAAGGAGAGAGATTGGCTTCCTTTGAGGCCACCACTCCCGACCCCCACAGAGCTCTTCAACCAGCCCGTGTCCTTGAACCTGGCTGTGATATGTGAGCTAAAGACGAGAATGTGAATGTTAGCAATCCATGCATTTTGCAGATCTGGCTGACCACCTCTCCTGATACAACAAATGTGGCCAGCTAGGCGGTTGGAAGAAGACTTATTTAGTGCTGGGGCAGGAACTCAGGGCCTTGCCATTACTAGGCTACACCCCTGGCCCGGAAGAGGCATTTTAGATAAGTGAAGATGCCAGCATCTGTTGGGCTGGGATTGCCATAGGCCGAAAGAGATGGTTGACTAGTTCATTGGAGCAGGAAAGATTCTGGGTACTCTGAACTGCATTAACATTGTACAAGTGTGTTACTAACAGCACCCCTAAGAGGACTGCCATCTCCTTAAATGCCATCAGTGTGGCATCATCCCCAGTCCCTCCCTTGGTCACTTCCACATTCAAATGGAAATCTTTGGAAAGTTAGAAATGTGGTAGGTGGCTGTCTAATACTGCAGAGTTGCATTGAGGCAGCCTCTAGACCCCAAGGTTGTCCTACCTGATAAGGGTTTCTTTGTTTATCTAGGGACGTTGGACACACAAGACAATGTAATATATGATAGGACCTTGTGCCAGAGGTATTCATTCCATGTCTGGAGCTGAAAGGTCAGCCACATGAGAAGTGAACCACAGAGCCTCAATAAAAATTCTAAACACCAAGGCTCAGGTGGACTTCTCTCTTTACAATATCCCACGGATATGTCTTACGTCCTTGCCAGGGGCAGTTAGCAATGTCCAGAACTCCAAAGGGAAAGCATCACTAGATGTTCCATGAATGGAATTCCCCTGCTTTCTGCCTTATGGCCTTGTGATGTTTTGAAGTTGAGATATCTCACAAAAGCTCATGAGACAACATGCAATGTTCAGAGGTGAAATGATTAGACCATGAGAGCTATGACCTAATCGGTGGATCGATCCACTTGGTGGATTAGAAATTTGAAAGGATGACTATGTGGTAACTGTAGGCAGGTGGGGTAGGGCTGGAGGAGTTAGGTGACTGGGGACATGCCCTTGGGAATTATATTTTATCCCTGGATGTTCGCACTCTGCTTCCCAGCTGTCATGAGCTGAGAAGCTTTCGTCCACCGTGTCCTTCCGTCATGATGTTCTGCCTCACCTCAGGCCCAGAACTATGGAGTCATCAGACCATGGACTGAGCCTCTTAAACTGTGAGCCAAAATAAGCCTTTCTCTTCTAACATACCTTGCCAGTTATTTTGATGACAGTGACAAAAAGTTGACTAACACAGTCCTCTTTCCCTGATTGTAATCTGCGTCCTATAGCTGTCACAAGCCATAATTGTGAGTGTAATGGTTTTCAGTGAGCTCTGTGAGTCCTTCAGCAGATTACCAACCTAAGGGGCATCTTGGGAACCCCTCTGACCTTGCAGTTGGTATAGAAGTGAGAGTGGCCCTTGCGCTAGTATTAGGATTATGAGCTTGGTGGATCTTCACCACTGGACTGCCTTAGAGATGCTGGCATGTGTGACTAAGCTAGGCCACCATTGACAGTGAGATTAGATGAAATAAGAAAATCAAGAAACCAGAGTTAGGCATGCAGGGTCTTAGTGGCAGACATCATAGTAGTTCCCCATAAGATGGGCCACATGGGCTTCAAGCCTGGAGACTGAGCAAGTGGGGCTTGCATCAAAAAAGCTCTCGGTATTTCAGGATGAGGGGATACCAAGGCAAATATGCAAGTGTTACATGGAGGCTGAGGCTCAAGAAACAGATTCAGGATTGTGGTAGGTGGAAGAAAATGAAAGACACAGATGGGAATGGAAGGTGGCAATAGCCCTTAGCCAGCTGTCATCTCCAGCTTCAGCCCTAGCCAGTTCTATCTTGCCCCCGTCCCCAGAGCATTTCCATAGGCCCTTTTTATATATGGTCCAAACAAAGAAGGCACACTGCCAACAGGTGACATCAGTGGGCGCATGCTCACAAGTTAATGGTTCTGACCTTGAGCATGCACACTGAATCAAAGTGTGTCTGGCCTCAACTAACCATGCTAGCCATTTCCCAGCCCTGGCTCCACACTAAAAACCTAACATACAACAACAAAGCTCAGCAGCAGTCTTGGCAAGGGAGCCTAACTACAGCCATTTTGGGCCTGCCCCAGCAGCAAGTTTAAAGAGTAATCATGACCCAAACAACTACAGTATGTTCTTGCTTGAGGGCGTCTCTGATTTCTGGAGTTAAATGGGCACAGAATCTGGGAGGATTAGGGTGGAAAGGTGGATGGTAACGGGAAGCAGGAGAAACAGTTGATGAGGCAGCAGACTGAAGTTTGGATCCTAGTATCACTACTGGTCATGACCTTGGGCAGGTTAATGCTATTACTGGGCAGGCGTTCATATATTCAGAGCGATGGAGCTGGATTCAGGGAGAACAATGGAAAAGAATGAATGTTTGGGTACCATCTCCATCCAAGGCCATGCTAGGGGTTTAACTTACTATACTAATCTGGGGTTTCCAGGGAAGCAAATTGACTTTTGTTGTAGTCTTGAGGAAAAAAAAAATTCCTTTTTCAAGAGACCTCAGTCTTCGCTCTTAAGGCCTTCAACTGATTGAATGAGACCCCCTCACACCCCGATTGTGGAGAATAATCTGTTTTATTCCAAGTCTACTGAGCTAAATGTCAATCTCATCTTAAAGTAAATAAGGTAATAAACATTCAGCAACATCCAGACTGGTGTTTTACCAAATAACGGGGCATCATAGCCTGAGTAAGTTGCCACTGAAAATTAAGCACCCCACTTTCTTGTGCAATGCTTGGAGCAACACGCAAAGGAGGCAGCGCTAGAGGAGCACAGCAGCGAGCCCGAGACGCTGGCTCCATCTCTCGCGTTGCCAGGCTGTATCTTGCATATGATCCCTACGATCTTCCAGCTGGGGTATATAGCTCCTTGTGAAAGAAGCAACCACAGGTTCAATTGCCCCTACCTCAAAACAACCCCTGTGCCCTTTTTTAAAGGAGGTGATGATCTGCCAGGAGCCTGGGAAGCTCATCAGTAAACTTGTTTTCAGACTAAAGCCTTGGCCTTCTTTTGGACTCTGACACTTACCAGCTACTCCAAGTTGGAATCTCTGCTGAATGGTCCAAGGAAAGCAGTTGTTCCTTTAACTGAGTCTGATAGTTTTCTTTGAGGTATCAGGAGACAGGATAGGGCTGGAAAGGTAACATGGCAAAGACACACACCTGTTGGTAGCCTGTCTTGAGATTATGAAAACATGATCAAATGTTTGGAAAGTACTTTTATGTGGTAAAATGCATTCTCTAAGCGTCTACATGCCCTCTGAATGCTCTTCCTTCCAGTGATCCTGGAAAAATAACATAGGTGACTTCATTGTCAACATGGTAGGGACCAAACATGGCATGCAACCAAGCATTTATTTCCTTAAAGTTTTAAGAAGCATGTTCATTTCATTATTCCTTGTGAAATCCAGGGAAATTTGGAAGAAATGCTAATGAAAAATCTGAACTGAAACTCAACAGTGAGTTTCTCCAAAGAAAGGAAAGAATGATTAGGAATAAGGAGTGTCACTAGGCAGCACTGAACTTTTACAGTGCCAGATGATAATAATCAGACTTTTACCTATGGGGAAGAACACAGAACAAGAATTACCCTGGTGAACTTGATGACTTCTCACACCTTGGTGGCTTGTCCTCCACCTGGGAAGATGCCTTACTCTAGGGAAGATGGTTATCTGATTAAATTACCCCATGGCTGGAGAGATGAATTGTGCCCTACATTCACTCCAGATATCATGGTCAACTTGTTCTTAAGAGAACTATATTTGGCCTCTACGGGTGAAATTATAAGAATATTGTTTTTATGCTGAAACACATGGATAAGTGAAATATGTATTTTACCAGTATAAAGCACTACCATTCCTTAACCAGTGGTTTTAAAGGTACATTGATGGAAAGAAAAGCTCAGTTTTATTAATAGTCATAGGCTCTGAAATCACATGGACCCCCGGAAGCCTAAGTGTGGCATGGGAAGACCAAGGGCAGTTGCTCAGGTGTCTTCTAGTCGCTAATGTTCCCAGCCCTCACGCTGACCAATAAACTAGTTAAGCCTACTTCTTTCTAGTTACTGAATGTCTGTAATTGAGCTTTTCTTGCAAAAGTATTTAATAGTTAAGAACCCAATTAAGCTATGGGTACTAGGTATTTCATTCATGTTCTCTCTTCTTTTATTTTGAGTCTGTTTTCTTTTTAATCTGCAAAATGCATAGGTTTAAAAATATATAGGTTCAATTTCTTCCTCCTTCCACTCTTCTGAAATTGCAGACCGCTCATCATCAATACCACGTGGATTGTTTAGGCACGAGAAGCTCGGGAAATCGTGGTTACTCTCATCTCAAGATTTCCTGAAATGGAAGCTTTGGGCCCTACCTCATCCTGGCGGTCCTGCTGTGCCTGGGCTGGGGTGAGCAGGGGAGGCAGGTGGGCTTCTGGGGCCAGGCAAGGTTTGAGGGTTCACTCCCATCTCTCCAAAGTGCCTCTGAGACAACATTTGTTGAGAAGGCAGGGGGTACGCCAAAGGGGGTCCTGGAATGTGAGTGCTCCAGACCCCAGGGCTGCTCCTCTCTGGCCTCCCTTTGCTCCTAGAGGCCCTTGTCATGGGAGGAGAACAAATATTGGAGTTACCAGGAATATGAGCGTGTTCCTGCAAATTGTTCTGCAGACCCCAGCTGACTGCACTTACAGAGGGGCTCGGTGCCAAGGCAGCAGACAGCACGTGTACACACACCACATCCTGGAGAGAGCTCTGCTGTGCCTCTCAGTCTGTCTGTGAGACTCCCCTCGCACCCACCTGCCTCCTTCCTCTGAGTCCCTCCGCACATATATTGATGCGCGTTAAGCGAGCATTTGTAAGCTTTCTCAGCTGCTGCCCCCTGCAATCAACGGAGCGATTTGCCTAGGTAGAAACTGTTTATGAGAAATCAGGTATGTCACCGTGCATCCATGGCATGGGAGGAAAAATTGCTGGAGTGGGCAGAGATCTGTGCTCAGGTTTAAGCTATGACTAAAATAGAAAAGGAGGGGGGCAGAGGGGACTCACCCAGAGGAGCCAGGTAGCTAAGGGGGAGAGGAGGGAAAGCAGGGATGACCAGGAAGGGAAGGGACAAAGTGGGAAAGCAGGGGTAGGAAGGGAGAGCTGGAATCTAGGAATACAGGACTAGCTGTTGATCTGGCAGCCAGAGAAGAAAACTAGAGGAAAAGTCAGGTACAGCTTAAGTAGGGAAGGATGAGGGACATGTAGCACTTCCTAGTTCCGGTAACGATGCAATTTTGGATTTAGTTCCTGAGCCTTGAGGTATCTGGGATAGGTGGATGCAGAGGGCCTGTCCTGTGTGAGGACATCCTCTCTCCTTCTTAGCCTTGGAGCCCTGGAGCTGCCCCACCAGCCCCTGTCGCTGCCGCTGACGACTTGAGAGACATGACAGGGTTCCAGAGCCTTTGTTCCAACTACTTCTGCTTGCCACTTGCCTTTGAGTAGGTTCATGAACAAACCCCCAGAATGGCCTCCATAAACCCTTTATTTCTCAATCCCAAGCCCGTCCAGGCTGAAAAGACTTCTGTTCTCTCGGCTACTCCACTGCCACTGAACTGTTACGACAGGTAGCCGATGGTGATGGATACGTGTGCACACAGGAGCTCATGGGAGCTTGGTACGCGTGGCAGAGCTGAAGTCAGATTGGGCTTCATCCTCTTCCACTCTGTTCCCTCTGCTTTTTTTCCCTCAGACTCCCTGGCTTGGAAGAAAGTTCTGGCAAAAGCCTATATGTATGATATGAAAACAAGATTCTGTGCATACTATATATAGTTGCGCACAGGTGTTACATAAGAAATCCATGTGTTATGAGTGTAAAATGTAGTCAGAAGACCCAGATGCAGAAATCTCTTTATTCATAGCCTTGTGCATCTGTTTGCAAATGACCTGGTGGTCCCGGCCCTAGTCCAAAGAATTGCTTAGGACCATTCAAAATGAAGCATACTTGTCAACATGTTCCAAAAGCCAGTTAATAAAAAAAGAAAATGTCAAGTTGCTTCCAAATCAATCCAAGTAACATTTTTTTTAAAAAAAGAAAAGTACCCTGAGAACTTATTTATGAGACAGTTTCTATCATCGAACACTAAAAACCTTAATGATATGACACTGCCTTTGGTGGGAAGAATCCCGACTCCAACGGTCAAAGTGTTCCACAGCCTGGATCTAGGGTTATCCATCTTTACAGCCATTACTTTGGTTGCTCATACCACAGAATTTATTTATTTTTTGTATCTTTTTTGACCACATGAAAAAAATCAATTTGGTGGACAAATATATTTGACATGTACCACCAATTTGTTGATGGTCCAAAGACGGGAGAGTTGATGGATTTATTCGTTCAACTGATATTGAACATTTAGGATGAGCCGACCTTGGTTCTAGTCCTGAGGACAGAGAAGGAAAGAAAACAGAGTTCCTGTACACCTGAAAAGCGTGCATCCTAGGGGGGAGAGAGACAGATGTGCCACATGGGTGGGTGCTGAGACGAGATATTGTGCAGTGTGTGGAATTATCGTGAGGTCGTCTGAGTGGAGAGCTGAATGCAATGAAAGGGGCCTACCAAGGCTCTGGAGAAGGGTGTTTTAGGCCGTGGGGCAGAAAATGCAAAGCTTTTGAGGCTGGAGTATGTTGGAGAGTGTGTGCAACGGTGAGGAAGACCATTGAGGCTGAGGTGGAGTGAGAGTGAGAAGACTGCGAGGTAGAATCAGAGAGCGAGCGAAGGCCAGACCATGCGGAGCATGCTGGTCATGTGATGACTTTAGACTTTACTCCGAGCGATGTGACAAGCCCCTGGAAGGTTTGGAGCAGCTGAGAGGTATGATTGACTTGTGTCTTAAATTATTCCAATTGCTACCAGATGCAGAACAGGATACCATGAAGGTGTAGGGAGGAAGTCAAGAGACCAATTGGACAGCTATTCTAATAGTATAGATAGGGACGATGGTGTGAGTGGTGGAGGTGGTGGAAAGGGGAGGGCTCTGTAATTTCTTTGCAGGTGGACTTGTAAGATCTGCTGGTAGAGCAGATGTGAAATGTGACAGGGAGTCCATGATTTTGGACTGTGCCCTCAGGAAAATGAAGAATACACTTGCTATTCACTCAGAAGGTGAAGCATGGAAAAACCAAGGGTTCCTTTTGGACAGGTTAAATTTAAGATACTCATTGTTTTGTTGAGCTATTTAGTAATCAATTGAATGTGGAAGTGTGAAATTCAGGGCAGAAATTAGCACTTGGAAGTTGTTCAGATGGCGTTAGATAAGGGCAGATAAAAAAGTGAGGGAGTCCAGGATCCCAGCCAAGACAGAGGGAGCAGCTCTCGGCAGCTGTCAAAATTTGGATTTAGCATTATTGGGAGGTGGGGGAAACTGTAGGAGGCGGGTTAGAGTTGGAGGAAATATGTCACTGGGGGTACCTGGACCTACTTAGAATATACCTGGAAAGGTATCATATTTCTGTCCCCTTCTCTGCTTCCTGGCTGCGATGAGGAAGGCAGCTTTACTCCACCACATGCCCCTACAATTATGATCCGTCTCCCCACAACCCAGAAGCAACGATGTCAAGTGACTGTGGACTGAGACCTGCGAAGCCGTGAGCCAAAATAAACCCTTCCATATGTAAATATTTTCTGATATCCCTTTTTAATTTTCATGACAGAGGGGCAGTGAGAGAGACAGAGAGAAAGAATCATTTTTATTTAGTTTTGAATGCGGCTTTCATTGCTCTGACACTTCATTGTGTACGTGGTGCTGGGGTTTGAACCTGTGTACTCCCACGTGCCAGGCAAGTGCCGTTACCACTGAGCCACCACTCCAGTCTCTGATATTCTTAATTGAGAATGAAAATTGGGAATCGACCATTGAACTGAGCAACACGGAGGCCACTAGTAGCATTGATGAGAGCAATTTCCATCGAGTGGAACAGTGAAAAGCCTGATTAAAATGGATATAATGGATTGAAAATTGTATCAGTTCCCAAATTCAGATGTTGAAGTCCTAACCTCAATGTGAAACCTGGAGATGGAGCCTTTACCCCGCCTCTCCCAAACATGGGCAAACAGCAAAGTCTCTGTGAAGACTTACAGAGAGGGTGGCTGTCTGCACGCCAGGAAGAGGAGTCTCCCAGCAGCGGAGTATGCCAACCCCTTGACTGGGACTTTCAGCCCCAGAACTGTGTGAAATGCACCTGCCTTGTTGAAAACCCCCAGGTTGTGATGTTTTGCCATGGCAGTCTGAGCAAACAAATATCAGAGGGGGTGGAAAAGGGGCAACAGAATGTACAGATTTTGCTAGAAGGGTGAACAGGGAACATAGGAAAAAATATTGCCACATAAAATTTAGATTTAGAAACAGGTCCAAATTATTTTGATTGATTTAGTAGGACCACACATATGCATATGGTTGTTTTCATAAAGGCTTTGGAAGATTTGATTTCACAGTGGTTCATGGGGAAAGGCCTGGGGTTTATATCCCTGGGTACCACGTGAACCTTTACACAATGGGAACATCAAAAAAGCCACACTCACACTGACTTTGCCATGGGTAGGACCCAGAGCATCTGGACCGAGGGATTAGAATAGCTCTGAGTGGAGCTTTTGCTGGAACATGATGAATAGACTTCTTTCCTGAGCCCCATGCATATGAAAAGCAGGGATAAAGCAGAGATTCTTTGGAGAAATTTTCAAACAATGAAAATTTATTGCAGAATAGAAGGTTCTACTCCAAGAAGGCCTAGGAGGTTAGACTGTTTTCCATGTCTGAAGGACTGTCCTCTGGAAGAGGGGTCAGGCTTGCTTTTACAGACTGAAGACAGAAGTTAACAGAAGCATTCTGTGATTTATTTGTGTGACACCCGCCCCCGCAAACTGTAGTGGTTTAAAACACTGACTTATTATTTCTCACCATTTTGTAGCATGGCTGGGTGGTTCTTCTGTTGGTTTTACCTGGGCTGGTATGGCAATGCTCTAACATGGATTGTCAGGACTCTGAGCTCAACTGAGTCCCTTAGACCCTGTGGGCTTTTATCCTCAAGGAGGCAAAATTGGGCTCCTTTGCATGCTGATGGAGGTGATCCCAAAGGGTGAGGCCCAACGCACAGGACTGGCATCTAGTGAGTCCCATTGTCTGGAGTGAGTTGCATGGCCAAGAGCCCAGTCGAGGTGGGAGAAGACAGCGTGAGGGCATGGATGCCATAGACTTGTGTCAGTGGGGCCATTAGTATGAAATCTCCAGATTTGGACTTGACATGAGAGAGAGCTTTTAGACAATGACAGCCAGGCCATCCATCAGCTGGCTTGTGAAATAGCTGGCTCCCTGGTGATGGGGATATTACACCTCTGACTCATGTGTTCATTCTTCCATTCATGTAAGCATTTTATTAAATACCTATGTGTGCAGGAAACTGGATTATAGACTGGGGGATAAAAGAATTAAGTCTGTGAACATATGACTTTTACTGAGAAGTGGGGAGAAATGGGAAAAAAAGACTTAGTGGTAGAAGCGTATAGTATAACAGAAGAACAGAGCGAGAAGTTCTGACTGGAGCCAGGGCATGGAGGATAGAGAAAGCCACAAGGACTCTTACCGAAAAGGTAACATTTTCCAGAGGGAAGGGAAATAAAGACATACTTCATAAGCTCTAATCTGTGCTGGGCACATGACTAGGCTCTATATGAATATTTCATCCTCTAATCTTTATAGCAACTGCATCATTCTAACTTTATAAATGAGATTCTTCGTTCTCAAAGTGTTCACATGAGAATTATTAAGCCTTTAACTTAAATCTTGCTCTGGCTGGTCCAAAGTCTGTGATCTTCATAAGAAGCTAAACCGTCTCCACAAAATGATTATTTTAGTTACAATTCAAAAATTTTAAAAGACTTTATGTACAAAAGCTTATTCAGGATGAGAACTTGAGGAAAATATTGTCCTTATTATATAGATGAAATAACTGAGGCTCAGAGTGTGAGTCAGATATATAGAGGGCTTTTGCATTAACTCTTTTTTTTTTTTCCTGGAATGATGTTTGTAAGGACAACACATGACGGGTTCCTTCTTTTCAATCAGATGGCTGGAATGTGACTTGCTCAGAAAAGTGTTCCCTGGTCACCAAGTCTAAAGTGGCCCTTAAAATTTAGCCTCTCAGGGCTGGAGCGGTGTCTTGGTGGTTATGGCACTTGCCCAGCATGCGCGAGTACATGGGTTCAAACGTTTGCTACTGTTTGAACTTTTTTTTAACTTCCTCAGTTGCTGAATTATCAGTTTCCCCTACTATACTAAACTCCATGAATATGAGATTTCTTTTTCATTTTTAATGCTCAAGTTGATTTTATCCGAATCCTACAAATCAGATGCATTTATTTTGCTTAGTCACATTTATTTTTATTTACATACAGGTTTATTATTATTATTGCTTAGTAGTCTTTGCATTTTGTCAATTTTGTTCTGGTATCATTTTTTTCTTCCAAAGTGATATCTTTTAGCTCAGACAATCCTTTAGTGAAGGTCTGTTATACTGAGTTCTGTTTTGCATGTCTGAAAGTGGCTTTATTTTTCCTCATTATTAAAATATAGTTTCCATGTGTATATGCATATGTGTAATAAAATTCTGAGCTGACAGTATTTTTCTCTCAGCATTTTGAAGATATTCCCCTACTACCTTCTGGCTTTCATTATTATTGTGAGGGCAGCATCAGCCTAGACATTATAATCACTGTTCAATGAGTAATACTTTTTAAACTTTTTAAAACTCTGGATGTTTCTAGGATCTTCTTTTTGACTTTGTTTTCCCTTCATTTCATTGAGATATGTCTTGCTTGGAATTGGTTGGAGTCCCTGAAACTAAGAGGTACCAATCTGGAAAATTCTCTCATTTTCTGTTCAAATATTTCTTCTTCCTCTTATTCTCTATTCAGAGCTTCTGGAATCTCAATTGTACTTATGTTGGATCTTCTCATTCTTTCTTTCCTGTGTTTCAACTGCTTGTTTATATTTTTCATTTTTTCTCCCTGGTGCATTCTAGGAATATTTTGAGCTATACCCTCCAGTTTCCTTGGTACATCTTTGCTGTGTTTAATCTACTTTTTAAACTATCCATTATGTTTTAAATTTGATTTATTATAATTTCATTCTGATAAGGTTTGTTCAACATTGATCATTTCTTTCTCCTTTGTAATACATCAATCCCCCTTTGTTTCTTTAACCATATTAAACTACTTATTTAAAATTTTTATCTGATTATCCAATGAGCCTTTCCGGGCCTCATTCTGCTATTTGTTTCTGCTCATCTTGCTCACCTTGACTTGCATTCCCAAATATGCAGAAGTATTACTGTTCTTGTGAAAAGTGAGCAATGGTGTGAGTTGAAGGCTGATTTCTTCAGAGAGAATTTGCGTTGATTCTGCCAGATGTTTGGAGCACCATCAATCTGGGACCACTTTAAATTAAATTTGGAGTTTTTCTTTATATTTTGCCTCTGCCCCACAAGTGGTGTGAATTCCAATCTTGAATGTTGGTAAACATTAGCTTGTGTTGGAGAATGATAGGGAAGAATTTTTCTCTCTCAACTTCCTACTCTAAGGGCCAAGGCCAAGCCAAACAAACCTCCTCCTGTGAAGCCACTGAAGCATCACAGTAGGAGTTCCAGCTCATTTTGCTAGGGCCCTAGGATTTTTTTTCTTTTGTGTGTGTGTGTGTGTGTGTGTGTGTGTGTGTGTGTGTGTGTTTGTGGCTCTAGGCCACTTGGAACTCCATGAATTTCCTAAATAAAAATGCCTATATAGCTTACTTATCCCCATGAATTTTACTCTTATTTTTATTTCTTCTGCTTGTTTTCCTTATTCTCTTCTTAGCTCAGCCATGATCTAAAAATACATCTTGTTTTCTCCAGAATTTCTAAATGTTCTACACTGGGAAAACGTTCTCCACTTACTTAGTCCAACATATTGCCAGCAGCAAAAACACCTATTTTCCCCCACACTACAACACTTTACCTTCAAGCCTGATGAACACTGTCGGAGACTTAGAAAAAGTTATTTCTGTTTTCAGCAATGACACTCAGACTCTGTTACTATGATGTTAAAAGTTTCCCTTTTTCCTTCAGTCTCCTTAACTGTAAAGAAAAGCAAGAGCCCTGCAGTAAAATAAAGGTCAGTGATATATAATTAAAGCAGGAAGAAAGACGTGTGTAAGTTCAAGATATTGATTGGAATCAACACCTGAAAGACTACTGTTGGCAGTTAGTTCACATTCTAAACCAAATGGGAAACCATACGAGGGTGTGAAGCAGGGGAGGGATGTGAACTAATTTTGTTTTTAAAATACAATGTAGATGATATATTGTTGGAGAGCAGAAGTGGGTAAAGGGAGACCTTTTAAGAAGCTATTACTGTAGTACAGATAAGAAATGCAGGTAGTTAGGAGTTGCATGGTAGCTATAGGCACCAAATTTGTGGATGGGTAGATTATCTGTTGTCAGGTAACTACCTCCAAATTTAGCAGCTTAAAACAACAATACACTTGTATCATACAGCTTCTCATGTGTCTAAAGCAACTTAACTGGGTGTTTCTAGATCAGGATCTCTGTGAGGTTATAGTAAACCTCTTGTCTGGGGATGTGGTCATCTAAGGCTACATGGGTTGAAGAGTCTACTTTCAAGCTCATTCATACGATTATTACAAGTTTCAGTTTTAGTTCCTGATGCTTTCGGCCAAAGACCTCTGTTCCCTACAACTTGCTTTCTTGGTATTCTTACAACTTGCTTTCCTTGGAGTGAGAGGAATATATCTATATCTATCTCTGTTTATTGAGAAAAAGGATGGATAAAGTACAAAAGACAGAAGTTAGTCTTCTATAACCTAATCTCTGGACTGACATGCCAAAGTCTGCCAATGTATTATTGGTCATACAGACCAACTCAGGTATTATGTGGGAGGAGACTACACAAGTGTTTAAGTACCCCAAAGTGGGATTATCCGTGGCTGTCTGGAACTGCCATCCCACAACGGCTATGAGATCTACTTTGATTGCAGAATAAACTGGACTTTGCTAATGCATCTGATTTGTTATGTGAGGAAAAGGGAGGAACTAAGGATGGCTTCTAGGTTTTTTGTTTGATCTACAATGGGAATCATTGAAAGAGAAACATTTTGAAGGTGGGGAGAAATCAAGAGTTTAATTTTCAGTTTCTGAAATTTTTAAAGCCATTTAGATATCCAAGTCGACATGTCAAGTAAGCAGTTTGAATGAACGGCTCTGGAACTCAAGAGAGAGCTTGGTCAGGAGATTAAATCTGTAAATCATAGCCCATGGATGGAACTGAGAACCTAGGACTTGTATAAGATCACCAAGTTGTAGTCATTCAATCTAAGCTGCCCAGTGGAATCACGTGAGAAGCTTTAAAAAATTCAGGCATATGCAATTCTCCAGATTATTATCTCAGCATCTCTGGACATGATATCTTGCCATTAGGATTTTTTTTTATTAAGGAGTTAAGTTGTTATACAAACACAAATGTATATAAAGTAGCAATATTATATGCATTTGATTCTAATACAGAGTCACCCCCACACTCCAGTCTCTTGATTTTTCTATATTTCCCCCATAACAGTTATAAATTTCCATATGTATACATACATACACACACACACACACACACACACACACACACACACACACATATATATATATATATATAAGATTATGAATTTTCCACAATTAAATGATTGTAGAAGTATTATTTGGCTTCTCTGGGTGGGGAAGTAAAGAGTGTGTTACATTGTTGATTGTCTCCCTAGATCCCCCATTATCTTCCCTGCCTCTTCCCTCCACCCACCTCTCCCCAACAATGTCCTTCCCATACATATTTATGTTTCCTCTAGATTATATGGTGCTACATCTTTGGTGGGTCTAATACATGAGCTTGACTACTTTTCACCCAAGCCTGGGTTTTCTTCTAGCCTCTAAAAATGAGGGAAAACATTTGACCCTTGAGTCTCTGGTTTTGGCTAATTTTGCTCAGCATAGTTTCTTCTATTGACATCCATTTACCTTCAAAGGATGCAATCTTGTTGTTTCTAATAGCTGAGTAGAACTCCATTGTATACATATACCATAGCTTTTGGATCCACTCATACACTGAGGGGCATCTTCGTTGATGCCGTAAGTTAGGTATTGTAAATTGATCTGCTAAGAACATAGATTTTGCTGTGTTGCTGCCATGTGCTCATTCTAGCTCTCCTAGGAAAACACCTAGAAAAGAGATAGTTGGATTATATGGTGGATGCATCCTTAATTTTTTGAGGAGTCTCCACACTGCTTTCCAGAGTGGCTGTACCAGTCTGCAGTTCCACCAACAAGGTGCTAGTGTGCCTATCTCCCCACAACCCCTCCAGCATGCTATTGTTTATATTCTTCATCTTTGCCAATCTGACTGGAGTGAGGTGAAATCTGAATGTAATTTTGATTTGCATTTCTCTGATTACTAGTGATTTAGAACACTTTCTCATGTATTCATTGGCTTGCTCGATTACGTCTGTTGAGAAGTTTCGGTTTAGCTCTCTGGTCCATTTGTTGATTGGATTGTTAGTGTTTTTGGTATTGAGTATTTTTGTAAATTTTGGATATTAGTCTCGTGTTGGTGGAATCATAGGCCATGATTATCTCCCATTCCATAGGTTCTGTCTTGACAGTTTTGACCAATTCCTTGGCTGCACAAAAGCTTTTTAGTTTAATGGCATCCCACTCATTATACCTGACTTTAAGTCTTTGGCTTTGTGAGTCTTGTTGAGAAAGTCATTGCCAACTCCTATATGCTGGAGTTAGCTTCTCCTGATTTTTCTTCTAGCAATTGTATGGTGACTGGTTTAATTCCTAGTTCCTTTTTTTCTTTTTAAGAAAGAGGGACAGTGAGAAAGAGAGAAAGAGAGAATCCATTTTATGTAGTTTTCCATGTGGCTCATTGCTCTGACACTCAGTTGTATATCTGGTGCTAAGATTTGAAACTATGTCCTTGTGGATGCCAGGCAAGTGCAAGCTGCTGAGCCACCACTCTGGCCCCTAATTCCTAGTTCCTTGATCCACTTTGATTTGATTTTTGTGCAAGGTGAGAGTTAAGGGTCGAACTTCCAGCTTTCTGCAAATGGATGTCCAGTTTGTCCAGTACCATTTATTGAACAGGCTATCTTTCCTCCATGTTATATTTTGACCCCCTTTGTCAAAGATCAGATGTTTAAAGATTCATGAGTTTTTCTCAGAGTCTTCTGTTTTATTCCATTGGTCTTCATTCCTTTTTGATACCAGTACCCTGCTGTTTTTGTTACTATATCTCTATATTATAGTTTTAGATCTGGTATTGCAAAACCACCTCTTTTGTCTTTCTTGCTTAGTAATGTTTTCACTATTCTGGGTTTCTTGTTGTTCCAAATGAATTTGAGAATTGCTTCTTCTGTATCTGTAAAGAATGACATTGGTATCTTGATGGGGATTGTATTGAATCTGCATAGTGGTTTTGGCAGAATGACCATTTTAATTATATTAATTCTGCCTAACCAAGAACATGGAATATGTTTCCATTTTCTCTCAGGTCTTCTTCAATTTTTGTCCTCAATGTTCAATAATTTCCATTGTGGAGGTCTTTTACTTCCAATGTTACATTAATTCACAAATATTTTATTCTTTCCAAGTAGATGGTGAATGGGGCCAATTTCCTGATTTCTTCATCTGCCCTATTATTGTTAGTGTATAGGAAAGCTATTGATTTATGGGTGTTGATCTTGTAGGCTGCCACTACGCTAAATCTGTTTATAAACTCAAGTAGTTTTCTAGTGGAATTTTTTGGATCTTCCAGATATAGGATCATGTAATCAACAAAAAGGGATAATTCCTATTCTTATCCCTTTGATTTCCTTCTCTTGCCTGATTGCTGTGGCTAGGGTCTCAAGAACTATGTTGAATAAAAGTGGTGAGAGTGGGAAGCCTTGTCTTGTTCCCAAGTTTAGTGGAAATTCTTTCAGTTTTTCTCCGTTTAATATTATACTAGCTGAGGGTTTGGCATATATGACCTTTACATTGTTAAGTTCCTTTGATCCCAGTCTTCTCCAGAGTTTTGATTATAAATGGGTGCTGGATTTTATTGAAGGCCTTTTCTGCATATGTTGAGATGATCATATGGTTTTGTCCTTAATTCTATTTAAGTGATGAATCACATTTATTGATTTGCATATGTTGAACCAGCCTTGCATCCCTAGAATGAAGCCTGCTTGATCAAGATGAATTATCTTCTTGATGTATTTTTGAATGTTGTTTGGAAGAACTTTATTAAGGATTTTTGCATTGATGTTCATTAGTCTATAGTTTTCTTTTTGAAGTGTCTTTGTTGGGTTTTGGTATCAGAGTTATAATGTGTTTTTGTTGGGTTTTGTAAAAAGTGCTTGGGAGAGTTCACTTCTTTTCAATTTATTGGAATAGCTTAATAAGGAGAGATGTTAACTCCTCTTTATAGGTGTGGTAAAACTCAATGGGGAACCTGTCAGGTCCTGGGCTTTTCTTCTTTGGAAGGCTTTTAATTGCTATATGGATTTCAGTGCCTATAATTAGACTGCTTAGGCTTTCAATATCTTCCTGAATCAATTTGGGGATGTTGTATGTGTCTAGAAATTTGTCCGTGTCTTCCGGATTATCTAATTTAGATGAGTATAGTGTTTCAAAATAGGTTGTGATTATCCATTAGATTTCTGTGGGTCAATGATGATTTCATTGGTGATTTTGTTGATTTGTTTGATTTCCTTCCTGCTTTTAGTGAGATTGCCTAGGGGTCTGTCAATTGTATTTAGTTTGTTGAAGAACCAGATCTTCGTTTCATTAATTCTTTATATTGATGTTTTTTGTCTTTATTTTGTTGATTTGAGCTCTGATTTTGATTATTTCTTGCCTTCTGCTGGGTTAGGGGTTAGATTGTTCTTCCTTTTAGGGTTTGAGGTGGGACATAAGCTTATTTATTTCTGATCCTTCCTGATTTTTAACATAGGCACTCAGTTCTATGAATTTTCCCCTAGAAAAGGTTTCATGGTGTCCCAGAGGTTCTATATGTTGTGTATTCATTTTCATTTGCTTCCATAAATTTCCTAATTTCTGCTCTCTTGTCTTCTGAGATCCATTCTTCATTTGATCTCCATGTGTACATATATTTTCTGTTATAATTTTTTGCTGTTAAATACTAGAATAAAGACCTTATGGTCTGATAGAATACATGGAATAAATTGTACTTTTTTTCATATTTGCTCAGATTTCATTTGTAAACTGGAATATGATCTATTTTTGAGAAGGAACCTTGTACTGCTGAGAAGAAGGTAAATTCAGCCAATTTGGGGTGGAATATTCTATAAATGTCTGTTAAGTCCATTTGATTTATGGAGTTGTTTAGGCTGGAAATCTTTTTTTTTTTGGATGATCTGTGTATTGGTGATAGAGGAGTATTAACGTCTCCCAGTATTATCATGTTGGGGTCCATAAGTGGTTTTACATCCTGGAGTATATTTTCCATATGCTTGGGAGCTTTTGTGTTTGGAGCATAGAGATTTACTATGGTTATATCTTCCTGAAGTACTGTTCCCTTTACCATGAGGTAGTGGCCTTTTCTGATTAGTTTATGGTTGTAATCTACTTTGTCAGAGATAAGATAAACAAGCAACATCAGCTTGTTTTCTTGGGCCATAAACCTTGTAGATTTTTTTCTGTCTTTTCACCCTCAATATGTGGATGTCGTTAGCTGTAAAATGGGTTTCCTGTAAGCAGCATATTGTTGGATTTTGTTTTTTGATCCAATCTGCTAATCTGTGTCTTTTTTAAAGCTTCTTATCAACTTCTGGTTTTTTTTTTTTTTTTTAGAGAGAGAGAGAGAGAAAGGGAGAATCAGTTTTATTTAGTTTTTCATGTGGCTTTCGTTGTTCCAACACTTCATTGTGTACGTGGTGCTGGGGTTTGAACTGACATCCTTGCACATTCAAAGCAAGCACTGTATCCACTGAGCCACTGCTCCAGCCCCTAATCTGTGTCTTTTAATTGGTGCATCAAGACCATTCACAGTCAGTATTAGGATAGTTATTTGGTTGTGGTTCATAGTCATCATGGTGTATTAGTGAGTTCTACCCTGTCTTGAGTTGTCCTTTGATAGCATGTGTATTTATTGAATTTCCTCTGAGGGTCTTAAGGATTATTATTAGTTCATCTATCTGTAGTTTATCTTTGAGAATTCTTTGTAATGCTAGTTTTCTGTTCACAAATGCTGCAAGTTTGATTTTATCATGAAATGTTCTTATTTCCCCTTTGATTTTGAAGCTGAGTTTTGCTGGGTATAGTATTCTTGTCTGAAGGTTGTGATAATTCAGAGATTGAAGTATCTCCTTCCATGATCTTGTTGCTTCTAGGGTCTGAGCAGAAAATTCAGAGGTGATCCTTATTAGTTTACCTCTGTGATTTGGCATTTCTCTCTTGCAGATTTTAAGATTCTTTCCTTGATTTCTCTGTTATACATTTTGAATATGATGTGTCTCAGTGAGCTTCTCATTTGATTAGGCCTATTGGTTGTCCTATAAACTTCCTGGATGAGCATTTCTGACTCTATTCTAATATGAGAAAATTTTTCTTTAACTATTTCATTACGAATATTCTTTTTGAGAGAGAGAGAGAGAGAGAGAAGGGAAGAGAGAAACAATTTTATTTAGTTTTTCATGTGGCTTTCATTGCTCCGAGACTTCAGTGTGTACATGGTTTGACTTCAGTGTGTATGGGGTTTGAACTTGCGTACTTGCAAGTACAGGCAAGCATCATAACCACTGAGCCACTACTCCAGCCCCAAGAATATTCTTTCTTTTTTTTTTTTTTAAAGAGAATGACAAAGAGAGAGAGAGAGAGAATCAATTTTTATGGAGTTTTTCACACGGCTTTCGTTGCTCTGACACTTAGTTGTGTACATGGGTGCTGGGATTTGAACCCGTGTACTTACACATGCTGGGCAAGCGCAGCAACAGCTGAGCCACCGCTCTAGCCCCTCAAGAATATTCTTCATGCCATTCGTTTGTGTTTCTGTTTCTTCTTGTATCCCAATTACTATTATATTGTTTTGTTTGATTTCATCCCAGATATTTTGAAAATTCTGCTCATGCTGTGTGAGGTTTTTTTTTTTTTTTTTTTTTGTCATCCACGTGCTCAAGTTTACTCAGCCTGTCCTCATTGCTGGAATTTCTTTCTTCAAGATCTAGGGTTGTTTTCTATAGAAGTTAGTCTATTGTTAAATTCTTCCATCCTTCCTCTGATGTGATTAAAGGTTTTAGCTCTGTTACTTCGTTTTTTCAGTATGTCTATTTCTTTGATAATAGAGTTTTTCATCTCTTGAGTGTCTCACTTAGTCCATTAAATATTTTAGCTCATTGTTCCTTTTAGTAATCAGATTGCTGATAATTTTTTCTAGGTTTTCATCCTGCTCCCTGTAAGTGGGCTCCTCGGTAGGGGAGTTGTGAGTTTGAAGTGAACCTTTTCTATTTTGAGTATACATTTTCTCTGAATGGAGGGTCCCTGGGGCCCATGCAGCTGCTGGGTGTGTCAGCTCAGCTCCAGGTGGGGTTGCTGGGGTGGTGGGTGTCCTGGGAGTGCCTGTCAGCCTGGGACAAAAGCTTGGGTTCCCAAACAGCTGCTGAGTAGGTCAGCTAGGCTCTGGGTGGGGGACCTTGGGGGTGGGTATCCTGGAGGCACCTAAGGCCTGATCAGCTGCTAGGCAGGTCAGCTCAGCTCTGGGTGGCATCCTTGGGGGTAGGTGTCCTGGGAGCATCTGGCAGTCCAGGACCAGAGGCCTGGGGTCCTGAATGGCTGCTGGGCGGGTCAGCTCAGCTCCACCATTGGAATTTTTAAAGCTCCCCCAATCCAATGTGCAACTAATCTGAGAACTGCTAGCAAGGGAAAAGATGCTGATGAGAAGGGAAGGGAGCCAGGCCCCCTTCATGTCTGTGAGGGTAGAGGACAGCATCGTGTTCCAGAGAGGAAAAGTGATGACCTAAGGTAGTTTCTTTGCAGACCCTGAGAATCGGTTGATCTTGTGGTTTGTAAGCAACTGAGCTGTGGACCAGCTGGAGAGAACAGTTTGTGCATTCCACATGCAGAGGCTATCAACTGTGGCCGTGGAGAGCATAGAATCACTTTGGAATTTCAAAATGTAAGAAGTCAAATACACTGATTCTATTTCATAATGCAATCAGACTTAATTAGACTCAAAGTATTTACCAAGTATTCCTCTGGCCTTTTTAATTAGGGATAAAAGTTGAGCAAATTTGAATCTGACACTTTTTAAACCTGGACGATTTTGTGCAGAGACGTGGCTGGGTTCCAGCCAGAAGCCCCTAAAGTCAGGCTGCAAGAGGGAAAAGATAAGCGTCCAGCCCAGTTTAATTTCAAGTGACCAATAAAATGCCAATCTTTTTTTTTAAGCAGAAAAAGGGAGAGAGAGAGAGAGAGAAAGAAAGAATATCAGTTTTATTTAGTTTTTCATGTGGCTTTCCATTGCTTTGGCCCTTTGTTTTGTATGTGGTGCTGAGATATGTCCTTGCATGTGTCAGGCAAGTGCTCAAACTGCTCTAGCCCCTAAAATGTCAATCATTGCATGCAAAAAAATCTTGAAAAATTCAACGTTAAGTAGGAGATATTTTTCCGTATGTGGGGATTTGTGAATTGAGAGATTCATTTTCTAATATCAAAGTCTGTTTGTTTTTCTCCTCACCCCAAACTTGCAGACTAATGTACCTGCTAAGCTAAGAGATCAGTGGTTTACAGCTGTATGATCAACTCCGCTTCTTGAAACATTGAAACTCTGGTTCTGTTAATTCATTTTCCATGACTTAACCAACAAATCAAGCAGAGAAAATTCATAAGCGTGGAAGGATGTAGAGTATTCCCTTACCCCATATCTGCACTGCCTGAGCTCTTTTAATAGCGATCACTTTGTTACTATTTCTGACTGTTAAGATCATTAAAGGGACCAAAAAAATTCTCTGCATTTGGAATACAAAGACCTGGGTTCAAGATTTAGTTCTGTAGCCTGTTGCCTATGCACTTTAGGACAAGCTGCTTGGCCTTACTTTGCCTGTCTCTTACTCTGTTAAATGGGGATGATCCTGCCCTCTTCCTGAGAGCATCACCTGCCTTGGATGGGATCACTTGCTTTGAAGAGTATACATCAGTACGTGACTATAAACAGCTTCATCCAGCTGAAGCAGAGACTTGCTACCATTGCTATATTCCCTCGTGGCATATGCGAAGCCAATCACATGCCTTGGACATCTGCTTCTTTGCTTTCTCACCATCAGGCCTTTCCTTCTTTCTAAATCTCCTGTCACAACCCTTCAATTTCTTCAGTAAGTCATGCTTAATTAACCCCATCTTACCTGGATCATCCTTGTCATTTTTCTATAGTGCCAGGAGACTATGTGGTTGTTTTGAAATTAAGTACCCTTTCCCTGCATGTTTACTCATAGATAGAAGTTCAGCAAATTTGCATCCAACACTGTTTAAGGGTGGATGATTCTGTGCAGATATGTCCTAAGTCCTCACTCCAGATCCCCATTAGACTATGAGCTTTTGAGAGGTATGCACTAGAGATTTTCTTCCAGCTATGTTGCATGGTTCAGCATGAAAGTTCTATCCATCAGGGTGGACCACTAACTTATTTTTCTATCTCTGATGCATTTCTCACTGATTTGCACAAATCAACTTCTCCCAGAAAGCAATCAAACTTGGGATGTTCATAGATGTTCTCCCACATGTACAGCTCAGTCTTTCACTTGTTAAAACAATACCTGGCTTCCAGAGTTTTATTGATCATTGGGAATCAGCCAGTGAGGGAGGGAATAGAAGCATTCATTTTGGCTTTTCATTAGCAGGACGATGTCCCCATCGGAACACTCTGCTGAGATTTCAACATTCCTAACCTTTCTTCCTTCTCTTTCAAATTGTTTCTAGCCCAGTGACATTCAAAAGAATGAGTCACTGTCTAAATGGGGAAGCTGCCACTCTTTAGGCACCACTGTGCGTGCTTGGGTGCCATCCCAGTCTGTGGTAAGCATGACTCTGACCTCGCAGGAGAGGGGATCTTGAGGACGATCCCCGTGAGCTTGAAAGTGGCATAAATCATTTTCTGATATTTTTGGAACCCCACCAGGGACTAGAGGACTCAAGCTGATGCTTTGGGGTTTTACATAACGTAGATGCATCACAGGGTTCTTGGCATGGTAGAAATAGCACCATTCTTAGAGACAGGAGACCTGAATTGAAGTCTTTCTTGTTCTTCACCTAAATAGTAGCGTGACCTTGGGATGCCAAGGAAGCCTCTGCGTTCAGAGAGGAAGCAGGTTAAACTGATGATCTTAAAGATCATTTACATAGACAGGCTAGAGTGGTGGCTCAGTGGTTGGAGCACTAACCTGGCATTTGCAAGGACCCAGGTTCAAGCCCCAGCAGCACATACACAACTAAATGCCTGAAAAACAAAAACCAGGTGAAAAAAATAAATAAAATCGATTCTCTTTCTTTATCGCTTAAAGAAAAAAAGATCATCTGCATAAAGCTCCAAGGATCTTTGGAAAGCAAAATACTGACCTGATCAATTGGACTTAAAATTTTGTCTTGGTTTTCTAACATTTTTGCTTTTCTGGAGAGGTGATTGGAAGAAGGGATTCTGGGGTGACTTTCTGAATGTTTAACTGATTCACTGGTTACAAGTGGTAAGAGGTTATCAGAAACCAGACCAGGAATGAGGAAAGACAAGAAGAAATGAGGATGTTCTCATATTTCCATCCTTACTACCAGTTTCTGACTATAGCTGCAGATATGAGATTCAGGGGTCCAGGTCAGGGGAGTACTGGGGACTCCCAACAGGAGCTTCATGTGGACTGCTTCTTCCAGGCCTCACTGGTGGCCCTTTTGTGCCTGCATAGCTCTAAGGGACATGCCAGCTCCCAGCAGAGAGAGCACAAGTGACTGAGCTGGGTTCATGACTTTACCTCTGGGGTCTTTTGCAAAAAAGGAGAGGATCAACATTGTTAATGCGCTTTTCCAGTGTTGAATGTATACTAGGGGCCATGTAAGTATTCAGGTAAATTGATACCAAACTAGATACAAAGTTTATCCTCTCTCCTAAAATCCATGGAAATGACAAGACAAAGGCTAGAAAGATAGGGGGAGGTTACCACTAAGGATCAGAAGAATTGAGAATTTCTTAAACATACTAGGTCCATTAATAAACATAAAAGAATTACAAATGGGAAAAGCATGAAGATATGCCCAACTTTCCTAATAATTCATTGCAAATCAAAGCAATAAAGAAATACCATTTTTTATTGTTTAGCAAACTTGTTGTAAGTCAAATAAAATGGAATATTCTGCATGGTGAGGAAGTGGAGAAATAGTTCTTTTCATGTATTGATGTTTTGTAGATAATTTAGTTACACACATCTAAGACAATATCTGTCAAATACATATAAGACACTTTTTGATCCAGTATTCCTGGTCTCTTAATTAACCTCCAATTAACCACCTTCTTTCCAACACCCATTTCTTTAGTATCACACACAGGTTGCACTGAAGCATCCCTACCACTTGACTTACACGGTTTCTAAGAGGTCACTCTATTTTTTCCAAATGTATGTGTCATGTTTGAATATGAGGTGTCCCCCAAAAGGTTGTATGTTAAGAGGCAAAATGGTCAGATTATGAGAGCTGTGATCTAATCAATGGATGGATCCATTTGGTGGGTTGATGATTTGAATGGATTAACTGGGTAGTAACTGTAGGCATGTGGGGAATCACTGGAGGAAATAGGTCACTGGGGTTTGCCTTTTGAATATATTCTTTGTCCCTGGTGCCTTGATTTCTCTCACTCTGCTTCCTGGATGTCATGAGCATCTTTCCTCTTCCATGGATTTTTGCCATAATGTCCTACCTCACCCGAAGCCCAGAGCAATGGAGTCAACAGACTATGGATTGATACCTATGAAACTGTGAGCCAATATAAATTTTTTCTCCTTCGAGTTGTTCATCAGGTATTTTAGTGGCAGTGATGAAAAGCTGACTAATAGACATTGGTACCAACAGTGCAGTCATTGATTGGACTAACCTGACCAGGTGGTTTAGAAACTTTTTGAAATTAGTTTGCAGAAAGAGTTTGGAAAAGTTTGGAGATGCATACTAGAGAAGCCTTAGAATGTTGTAAGAAGAATTTAATGGACAATTCTGGTGGGAGCTTAGACCAGAATGCCAATAGTAATGTACTTCTGAGGGTTCAGAAGGGACTAAGGACTCTATGGGGAATTGGACTAGATGCCTTTCCTGTTACATTCTGGCAAAGAAGTTGTCTACATTTTGCCTATGTCCTGAGACTTTCTGTGAGGCTGACTTTAAACATGATGGACAAATAAATCTGGTGAAGGAAATTTCAAAGCAGCAAATCATTCAGACAGGGGAATTGATATTGCTAGAAACTTACAGACAGGTGTATTGTGAGAATCAGGAACAGAAAAACAGAGAAGAAAGATGTGAAACTTATAGTTTAACCAAAGAAACACATATAATATTGGGGCCAAGGAAGTTGCGGTTATAGAAGAGATAACCACCACTAAAGAGAGACTAAGCACTTTGCACAGAGACAGCAGAGACAGTAGGAAAGTTGCCTTGAGAGTATCTTGGGAATCAGTAAGACCACACCCATTGTAGGTTCAAGGGTGTAGAGATGAAAACTCATTTAAGAGGATTTGGGGGCAACCAGCTTTCACAGTGCTGTCTGAAAAGCTGTCTTTCCAGGATTTGTTTCAATGTGCTCAGTCTCCTAGGTATTCAGAGGCTGCCACAGCCATGGTCCCAGGAGGCCCAGCTACTGCTCAATCTGACTCCAGGCCTTGGCATCATCCAGATGGTGCTAGTTCTGCAAGAATCCAGGATGCTGGAATTAGAGGATTCTGGAGACTTCCTCCAAGCTTTTAAAGAGAGGACTTGGAAGCCAGGCAAAGTGGAACAGGGTCAGAATCCCTGTAGGTATCCTCTGAGAGGGCAATGCACAAAGCCACGAGAAGGAAGCCAAATTTGCATTGGAGACCCCAAGACTATGAGATGCCAATAATGTGGGATATCTGCTGAGGAAAACTGCTGACTACAGACAGAACAATCCTAAGAGAGGCCATTTGGGCTGCCACCAGCAAGACCATAGGGGTGGGGCTGCTCAACCATCTGGAGATCTCATCTCACTCCCATGCCCCAGACATGGAGTTACAGGACCTAACATTTGCTTGACTGGATTTTGTTCTTTTGTTGCTCCAGTCCCTTCTTTCTAGGACCCTATTTCTCCCTTTTGAATGGTAATGTTTACTCTGGGCCATTATACATTGGATACTTGATCTTATAAGGGCTCACATCCAAGAATTTGCCTGGAATCTCAGAAGAGACTTTGGACTAAAACTTTTGGGCCATGCTGGAAATGTTATGACCTTAAGATCATGGGGACTCTTGGAGGTGGACTAAATATGTTTTGCATTGTGAGATGGACATAAAATTTTGGGGTCTATGGGGAGAATGTTATAGTTTTGATATGAAGTATCCCCCAACACTCCTATGTTAATGAGGGAATGTTCACAGATGGAATGGTTCAATTATACATATTGTAACCTTATTAATAGATTAATCCATTTGATGGATTAATAAATTAAATGGACTAACTGCATTGTAACTATAGGCAGGTGGGGAATAACTAGAGAAAGTAAGTAACTGAGAGTGCCCCATTGGGATTCATATTTTGTCCCTGGTGCCTCTATCTCTGTTTTTTGTCATGAGGTGAGTGTCTTTCACATTCTTCTGCCATGATATTGTACCTCACCTCAGGCTCAGAAAGATGGAGTCAATAGACCATGGACTGATACCTCTAAAATTATGAGGCAAAATAAACTTTTTCTCCTTTGAATTTTTTTTCTTGGATATTTTAGTTACAGTGACAAAAAACTGACACATTATGATATAACTGTTGTACTTGGTGATCTTTTTGTCTTAAGTAAGATTATGTGAATTTTTAAAAAAACAAGTGTAAAAGTAAGTTTTCCTTTTACTATGCAAACTATGTCAAATACATTTTTGTAGAGAACAAAATAAACCCTGAATGTTCAACAATATAGAGATATTTAATGAATAATGATTTATCCATGAGATGAAATATTAGGCTACCAATAAAATTATGTTGTCAAAGAAACCTTACCAAGTAAAAACAACAAAGTTGCATAATATGTCTCACTGGTATTATAATGTAAATCTACATACTCGTGGCTGCCTCTGGATAATGGTAACAGAGGTGGTTTTGATATTGTTGTTGACACTAATTTTCCAAATTCTATATAATAACTGTTACTTGAGTCATCAGAAAAATATCTTTAAAAAACTTATTTTCTGAGTACACGTTGAGAACGATAATAGTGAATACACAGCTGGTAAACTAACAAGCCCAGGCACATCCATTAACGTCTTCAGGAGGACCCTGGACTACTGCTCTCAAGACCAGGTTTGATTGACTATGAACTACATGATGAATTAACATCACCTAGGGCAGGGCCAGAAGCTGGGAATATAAGCAGAGGGGGTCATGGCATGAATGTGGCCTAGACATGTTAGTTTAGAGGGGCCAAGGACAAGATGTGACATCTTAGATTCCAAGATGTCTTGGTCATTGACTCCTTTTTTTAATTTTAACTTATGAAATATGTTAGATATTTACAAAATTTCAAGGAATTACTTAATGAACACCATGTTTCAAGCACTCAGTTTCAGAAACAAAATACTGTAAGTGTAGTTGACACCCATCAGTTACCTCATCCCAGAATATAACCAATGTTCTGAATTTGGTGTTTTCTATGCACGTGTAGTTTATATGTTGTTTTGCATGCATTTAACTTCATTTTAAGGTACCCATCCACATGTATCTCTCTGAAACTTGCTGATCCTTATGGATCTGCTTTGATAGCTATAGCTCTGGTTCACTAATTTTGATTCCCACGTATTTTTCTTTCATAGGAACAGATCACTATGTATTCTTCTGTTGATGGACATGTATGTTGTTTCTAACCCTTTTGTCTTTTTTTAGTAAAAACAAAGCTACAACACACATTCTTATGCATTAGGGATTGTTGCTAAAAGAGATTTTAGGTGTTCTTATCACACCTACAAAAAGTTTTGTAACTATGGAATGATGGATATATTCATTTACTTAGCTATAGTAAATATTTAGTTACTTAAATGTGTATCAAAACATGTCGCGCATTTTGAATATGTACAATAACATTTTAAAAGTAGAAAAAGGAAAGGGAATGATCCTACATTTAACTAAAAAAGAAACAAAAACAACTCTTACATGTGGCAAAACTATGGAAATTAAAAAGTAAATAAGAGATTGGGTCCAACTTCATTGCAGGTAAGAATAGTTAATATTATAAAGATAAAAAATTTCTGTTCTGCATATTTGGACGTGACCATCTAACATTTCTAATCATCTTCCTAATGATGCTAGAAATGGGGTAGTTTGATGGAAAGCAATGAGATGAAGTAGAGTTTCATAATAAGACCAATTCCTTAATGCTACCCTCCACCAGAGCATCTCCAAGTCACTTCCCACAGACAGGGCTTGGAGAAGATGCTGGTGTTGTCATGGACCTCAGATACTTCATCATGTGGTGAATGGGAATGCGTTAGGACTGTTACCTAGAAGGATGGAGCACAGAATGGTTGGCACTGGCTTATTTGAACAATATATGATTATTATGGGCCCATGCCTGGGGCTTGGATATATTTTTGTTAAGGTGAAAATTTCTTTGTAATAGAATTGGCTATAATGGGATTAGATCTCTATTCATCTCTCTTACCCATTCTCCCTCTGGCAGTTCTGATAGCCCTCACTCTCTTTGCAGCAATCAACCCGGCCATGTCTAAGGACTTAAACATGCCTCTAATTTGTGACCAAAAGCTCTCCAACAAGGCTCTCCTCCTAAGTCCCAGATCTTGTTGATTTACTAAGTCCTCATCCATCTTTGATGGCTGTACTCCATCTGTGAGTTTCCGAAGATGTTTATTGTGTTATTTAGCAGATCTCCCTCGGAACTTCCCTAGTCCGCTGAGACATAACGACTTAGTTTGTCACATATTATGGATGATGAACAGTTATGTTCCGGGTGGTTCTGAGTTTTTGCTCCTTCTTGGTGTGTGTCATGTCTGTCTGCGCAGGATGGTAGTCCATCAGAGGATGTTGCTAACAAGCCTCGCGTCACAGGTTTTGAAATGGGGACATCTGTCAGCCACTCTGCAACAGTGTTTGAGGTTTAATAAGTATGGCCTAAAAGAGGGTAGGCATGATACAACTCACTAAATCATCATGCATTGCAGCCTACGCAATTGGTTTTGTTGGACAATCTCTGTGAACAAATAAGTAATTCCATTTTTCCTGCATGTTTTGTTAAGTATATTTAACCTTGGTTGTATGTGCCTAGTGCGTCTCTGCCCTTTCTTGTTCAGTACGTAGACTGATTTTGTGTAAAGGTGCAATGCAGGCTGTTGCTTACAGCATTTCACTTGATTGATGCTAAGACCCCACCCCCACTAGCCTATTTTCTCTGCAAAGGTGCCCAAGACCCCAGCATGCATGTCCTCCAGAAAAATGCGACTTTGTCGTGTTGGGGGATATAAATCATCATCATTCTCAGGTTATGGTTAATTCATTAGTTTAACCAGAGAGTCAGTGCTCACAGCAAGTACCGCACAATGTTCACTCAGAGACCTTTAATAGAGGTGTTAAACTGAACTAAGTTTGGCCTAAAGCTGCTTCCGTACATATTTTAAATTTGGCTTAAATGTTTCTCTATAGTGAACAGTGGCCTAACTTAATGTTTAAGCAGCCTGCCACCTACTCTTATAACAAGTAGCTGATTCTCAGTCAATCACAGCAGCTGAGCGTTAGTCAACCACGGGTAGCCAACTATTCAAACCAGGCTCAAATAAAGAAAGTGCTATGCTGTAGCCAATCCAGCTAACTGTACCTCACTCTGCTTTCTGCGTGTCACTTACTTTTCTCTGGCTAAAGATATGACTTGCCCAGGTAGTGGGGCAAAGCATTCAGAACGGTTTTGGGTCCATATTGTGACCTGATTCTAGAATCACATAAAAAGCCTATTTTCTCTTAATAGTGTCGTCAGCCAGCTGCTCTGCTAGGGACTATGATTCAAAGATATTGCCTGTGCCCTGCACGGTGGGGCACACAGTGTGGTGTTTTCTCCAAAAGATCCCTGATATTGGGGCTATGGGCCTTGGAGTCTGGTAGCACTCCTGTACCAGATCTGAGAATTAGCAGACCAGGAAATTCTTTGGGTCACCATTTCAACATCTTTAAAGTGGGAAAAAGTGGAATGGGCTCTCTAAAGTTCCTTCTAACGTGACTACTGAGGATACAGGCATTTCTCTTTATTGATATGACATTGATGCGCTGGGTACATGGCACCTGGGGGGCACAGAAGCTCTGTGTCCCCACTCCTGCCACCCCCACATCCCTTGCCCTTCCATGTGAGTCTTCCTGCATCAGATCCTTTCTAATAAAATGACAGCGTTTTCCTGTAAGTCATTTTGGCAAATATCCAACCTAGGGCTGGGGATTCTTTTTTTGAATAACGACTGTTCTCCTGGGGCTGGAGCGGTGGTTCAGCAGTTACAGCGCTTGCCTGGCATATGCGAGTACATGGGTTCAAACCCCAGTGAAGTATCGGAGGAATGAAAGTCACATGAAAAACTAAATAAAATTGTTTCTCTCTCTTTCTCTCTAAGAAAATATATTCTCTAATCAGTCAGAAAATACCAAGGATTTTAAGACCTTTATCAGGAACAGGAGGTGAAGAAAGATAGAGTCAGAATATCCTGATACATCAATTTACTCTTCCACTCCTACCAAGGGTGACTGGGGTGCCCGTTTCCCCACAGCGCTGCCAGCACTGTGGGTGATCAAACTTTGGACGTTTTGTTAACTTAAGATGATAAACGGACTCACAATAGTTTTAATTTATATTTCTTTTTTTCTGAATAGGGTCAAATATATTTTTGTGTATCAGAAAATTGTATTTTGAAGAGGTGGGTTTTGAAGGGAAGAGAAGGGAAAGGTCCAGAAGTTGGGATTCCTTAGGGAAGGTGGGAGGAGGGGCTGCTCAGTCCTGCACATGGGGACATGCAAGCATCCCTTGTGGACAGAACGACACTGATTTTTTTTTTCTGATCTATTTTTATTAGAGTCAATCCCATTTGCCTCATCTGATCCCCACCCCCAGGACCCACAGTGACCCTTCCTTGTAAGTGTCACTGTAGTAACAGTCTCAGGCTACAAGGAAGATCCCTTGGGACTGGGTTTCTTGGGTAAGCTGAGGAGACTCTGCTGAGGGCCCATTTGAGACTGCTTGCTGTGTATTGCTAGTCGCTGCATTCTGTTGCCCTTTGGAGGATCAAAATCCCAAGAAGAGGTGAGCCTGGGCCTCGTGTGGCACATTCCTCCACCTGTGCAAGGCCTACCTCCTCCTGGATCATGGAGCTGGCGTAGAGAAAGGAGTGTGTGTATCCAAGACAGGAAAGGAATCAGCGGGACTCTCCTATCCTCAACACGGTGAGAAAGGAAGCTCCGTCTGGGGAGCGATTTGCTGTTGGGCTCTGCTGGCATGGGTAGATTTGTCTGGGGTGTGTGCTGCCGACTGGCATCAGGAGAAGCATTGTGGTGGGTGTGACAGTTTCATCTCTTCTGGGAAGAATGTAGGAAGTGGTCCTGATAGCTCAGCCAAGAGGGTGAGCCCTCTCTGGGAAGGGATTCCACTCATTCGCCCAAGGTATCACAGGTCTACTCCTGGATAATAAGGAACTGGCCAGAGACAGTCCCCACAGGGAAGCCAGCTGCTGTTGGAAGGAAGAATCTTGGAATATTCCTCAGGATTTTCATGGGGACATCACTGCCACCATGCATCATTAGGACTGGGGATATCTTAGTGCTTAGTCACCAACTTTTATCAAGTGTCTGTGTTCTGAGCTCAGTGTCACAACAGTGTCATTGATACAAAAAGAAGGACAGTGGACTCTATCAAGCAACTGCACATCTCAGATTTTTGTTATTACAGGCATCTGACCTGGAGAGAGTGATCTACTTCTCTATTGTTTAGATGGAGAAACTGAGGCCCAGAGAAGTGCAGTGACAGCCTGAGATCACCCCACGAGCTGGCATTAGCGTGGGGACCAGAACTCCCATAGGTGTTCATCCTACCCCATAGCCTCTGCTACCTAGTGGGTCCCGCCACAAGATGTGTGTGCAGCGTTGGGTGAAGAGGCAGGAATCCCAGGTGGCCACCCCTGCCTCCACCAGCCACATGAGAATCCTGGCACAGCAAGGAGAGTTTCTCACATCCTTTGCTGATGGACTCATATGATGTCCCCCTCCGCCAGGTTGTCCCTTCTGGTGTTCTGTATCATCTTTCTCCTCCTCGGTTTCAGATTCTACAGAAGTCTGGCTATCCTAGGGAAACTGGAGAGATTCATGTCTAGAAGGGAGATGGTCAGGGAATTCAGGCATTTTAAACAGATCTAATTTTGCATTGACTTAGGATGCCTGGACAATCAGCATATTGCCAACTATTTTCTCTTTCTTTCTTGTGTTTGAGTTTGGAGGTTAAGGTTCCAGCTCCTGACAGCCTTTCCCTGCAGGAGTTGCCAGGGCAAGCGCAGTGGTGATTGGGTTACGAGAGGCACTTCATTGAAAATGTCTGCTTTGCATTGCACGACTTGGCTCTTTCTCTCAGGTGTGCCTGTTCTCTCTTTACTCCATTGCTCGTCCTGGTCCATGAGGGTGACACTGAGGAGCATCTATCACCTCAAGGGAGCACCTTCCTGCGTCGGCCTTAATGCTGTATCCTGGAAAGATGCGGAAGTAGATGGTCTGGGTTCCGGCCTCAGCTCCACTTTCCACAACAGATCTATCTAAGTCTCCGCAGTTGCCTCACTGGGAAGGGCAGAGGCAGACCTGTGTCGGAGATGGCTGACTGATCACCAAGACCCCCCTCCTTTCGTTCTTGGTGTAGAGGTGCAGCCAGAGAGCAGGTGCCCAGGCAGGGACACCGCCCTCACTCAGCCCCATGCACCGCGTGGGAAAGTGTCCAATATGGTAGTGTGTTAGCTTTGCACCACTGGGAGAAAATGCTGGGGGTAAACAGCATCAAGGTGTGAAAAGCTGTTGCTTTGGTCCAGAGGTGATGCAGAGCATCACGGTGGCGGGAGTGTGTGACAGAGGAGGCTCACCGCTTGGTGGGAGAGAGGAAGGGGCTGAGGCAAGACCTGTTCTTCTGGGGCATGCCATAGTGATCTGCTTCCCGCAACTAGACCCCAACATGCTACAGTTCCCACTACCTCCAAAGAACACCATTAAATAACGAACCCGACAGCAGATTAACCCATGGATGAGTCAGAGCCCTTGATCCGATCGCCTTCCCCAAGTCCTGTCCCTGAACATGGCTGCGTTGGAGATGAGCCTTCAACACGTGAGGCTTTGGAGGCCGTTCCAGACCCAAACCTTAACAGGTAGCCCTGGTCTACCTGCAACTACTGAGCACTTGGAATGTAGTTAGTGCAAATGAGAAGCTGACTTTTGATTTCTATGTTCTTTAATTAATTTGTTTGGAAATTTAAAGAACCCCACATTCTACCATGTTGGACAGCACAGCCGCTGACAATTGGGCAGCCACAGGACCGAAGGATCTGGGTCTCTGAATCCCCATGAGGAGAGCCATCACTTTTCTCCTGTAAATATCCCAATAAACCTTGCGTTTGAACCTCTGGTAGTGGAATATATATCTGGGCTCTTTTGCATGACAACAGAGAACTTGCTTGATGCCAGTGTTGGGAGGAGAATTCACCTACTGTTCCCTGACACCTACATCAGACTGTCACATGAGCAAGAAGTACGTTCACGTGCTAAGCTGCACATGTTAGTGCTCATTCTCATGCTAACTGGCGTTCCCCTAACTGACACCCCTTTCCTGAGCATGTATGAGATAATCTACTGGCGATGCTGGGTGAACCTGGAAGTGCTGCATGAATGGACGGCATATGCTGGGAGTGTGGGTGTTCCTGCTGCTTGGAAAGGTGTCCCTAGAATGGTTTTTCCCATGGAGCAGGACAGGCAGAAATGTGATGATTTTTACACTCTGAGAAAATATTCGAGCCACGTCTGTCCCTCCTGGCAAGTACACAGCCTCACTTCTCCTGTCTGCTTTCAACCCAGGGCTCTGCCATCGGTGGTCTCCCTGTAGGTCTCTTGGGCTTTCCCCCAGTGGAGGCCCTGGTCTTCCTTTCTTCACTCCTTCAGCACATGCCTCTTAGAAGTGGACATGATGAGAACGTTCTAGCATGAACCCAAGAGGTGCAGGTGGAGCGTGGCCTGGAGGAGCTGTTGCTTTGCAGAGCAGGACTGAGAGTCTGTGGAGATAAACTGTGACTGGGAAGGCCTTACTCTTGGTAACGCTTTACTTTGTTTTCTGTTATTATAACAAAATGTCTGATGCTGGATAACTTGTAAAAAAAAAAAAGAGGTTTATTTAGCACACAGTTTATTTAGCATAGCATGGTGCCAGCTCCGGCAAGGACCCCATGGCTGGAACGTGTCAGAGCAGAGAGCATCATGGTGGGACCATGTGTGCAAGGGAGAGAAAACACAGCATGACAGGAAGCCAGAGAAAGGGAGGGGTCAGGCTTGCTCTTCTATAACAACCCAACTCTCTCAGTAACCCTTGAGGACTTTATCAATCCCTGCAAAGGGCAGTGCCCCCTGTAATCTAAGGTCTTGCACTGACTCTGTCCCGTAGAGGTTCTGCTGTCTCTCGATACTGCCACACTAAAGTCCAGATTTCCAACGCATAAACCCGCGGGGCACAATCCATATCCAAACCATGGAAGTACCTTGGGGAGCTCCCATGCCCTTTGCAACATTATCTGGTCCTGATTTCCTGGGTGAAGGGCAGGGGGTCTGGGGAAGGGGGTGCTTGTTTTGGCCTCATGATCTCCTTTTCAGCCATCCCCAGTCAGCTTCCGCAGATGCCTGGCAAATCAGGACAGCCGCCCACTCTCGTGAGCGTTTCCATCTCTCCCTTTCACAGCAGTGTGAAGGTGCACCCTGTGCTTTCTGTTTCTATTTCATGATGCTTGACTCAGTTTCCACATCTGAGGAATGGTGGTGAGCGTTCATATAAATTTCTCATCTCTGGAAATGCTAAACATCCCAGATCTTCCCCAAGGAGCGATGAGGGTGAGTGTGGAGTGGTTTCCTCCACCTGGTTCTATCAAACCTCAGGCAGAGTGCTCCCCAACAGTGACGGATGGAGGTCCCTGCAACAGGATCTCTTGGCAGCAACCTGCCTGGAGTCTGATGAGCAGCCAACTCAGAATGAAGATAAAGCACCATCGAGCTTTGATGGACGATGGGTGAAGCTTCTCTTGAAATTGGTCTCTCAAAACAATACACAAACTAAGACACAAATCAATGCAAAGTGTTTCAACTGCCAGGAAAACTCAGCCCATCTATCACACTTAAGGCAAAGTGGGGGCCACAGAGTTTGGTGATTGCATGAGTCCCCAAGGTCTTGGGGAGAGAATGCTCTGCCTCTGGGAGCTGACTGCTTTATTCAGCACCTCTCTCTTGAGCACGGATCCAGTATGAGTTGAAGTAGGAATTGGGGCTAAGTCCTGGTCTTAGTGTATCCAGTGCTTTATAAGAAGATCTGAAGGTACTTTCTTTCTGTGCTCCCCAAGTGACCACTCATGACTGGGCCCAACCTTTGGGGATGGCCTTTGTAACAGGGTCCTGAAATGGGCAATAGCTTCCAGGGCTTGAGCTAGTCTCCACTCAGGGTGGCTAAGAGCCTGGGAGCATGGGAGCACGAGGACCGTGATCAGCTGACATGGTTGCATTCTTATAATTATTTTTTCCTAATACGGCTGCTCCTCGGCTGTCACTCTGACCTATTCCTCCACCCATTGGGGGTATTCACTTCTTTTTTCATTCTCTGAATAATTACCCTATTTGCCTCGGACCATGTATTCTTCTCTGGAATCAAGTTCTTTGTTTTCTATCAATATAGCTTGCTCTAGAAATTTCTTAAAACTTAAGTTTATAACACGCCTTGCTGTTTGCAAAATCATTCATGTACATAGTTACTGGTAGCCTCTCCACTGAACAGCAGAGGAAGCTGAAGCTCAGAGAGGTGAAATGCCCGGGCTGCCACAAGGAAAACCTGGTAGGAGTAAGAATAGCACGGTTGTTTTTCAGTATCAAAATACTGACTCCCCCAGAGCTACCAAAATCCATAATAGTCCAGGACATGGTACAACACTTGCAGATACCCTATGCAGCCACTTTATTGTAGCTTTAAATCAGCTCAGAATTGCTTATAATGTCTAATGCAATAGAGTTACTGTGTAAATAGTTGTCATACTGTATTATTTAGGAGATAATGACAAAAAGTCTGTACATGTTTAATGAAGATGCATTTTTTCCTGAATATTTCTAATCTGTGGTAGAGGGAACCCCTGGATATGAAGGGCCAATTGTAGTTCTGTTGTATTTCTAAACTTTTGTCAGCAGAAACTGTCCTCTGGCAAGGCCTCTACTCACCCCAGCTTCCAAGGACCCCAGGGAAGGGCTGAAACTCCACCCTTCCCTTCGTTGTCAGTTTCTGATCTCACCTTGGTGGTGCCAGCCATTGGCCTGGGCATCAGCCTCTGTACCCCAGATGGCTGGGAACTTGGACTGAGTAAAAGATGGCGACTTTTAAAAGATTTTCCTCCTATGACTAAAAAATGAAAAAATATAGTATCTCCAACCATAACAATAGAGAGTAAAGGGGTCATGTAACTCGCAGGGAGAAGATCTCCTAGACTGCCTCATACCCCTCTAGGCTGCAGCCACCCTGTCCTGGCCAGATATGCTCTGACTTACCCTGGAGTAGGTTATGGAGGTAAAGAGATGGTCTTCTAGAATTTTCCCTAGCGCTTTTCAAGCTCCTGTCTGGCAGTCCGTCTTAAATCTTTCCTTCCACTGTTTTGATCTGTGTCCTGTTGTGATGGCCCAAACCTGTGAAGTCATTCCCTGGACCTTTGGACTATCTGACTTACCCCTGCAGTGTATGGTCAGTTTGGGTGTCCTACAGTATGGAGATGTGAACCAAACGCAGGCCAGAGGCATGAGCAGCACTCAGAATGGATGGGCCACCATGCTATGTTGATAAGTCCTTGTCTGAATTCTATAGATTAATTGGGATTCAAAGTGGTACATTTGGAGAAGTACAGGAGCAGATGAGGGCAGAAACACACAGATGGGAATGCGGCTGGGGACGTAGGCAGGAACCAGCTCACACTGCTTCTGGAGTTTGTTTCTTAGGGCAGCAGGAAGGCAGTGAAGGGCAGTGCATGGGAGCAGCCTCATTAGATATGATCAGAGATCAGTAGATGGCTGTTGGGAGAAAGGCTCAGAAGGGAAAAGATTAAGGCAAGGAGGGCCTCAGGAGGCTGGGGCAGTGTCTGCACCTATAGGGAAAACTTGTCATTCTTCTGTGGGGCTACAGAGTCTCCCTGGGATTCTCTTCTCCATTAGAGCCCAGATCTCAGAGACTGGCAGGATGTGAGCAGGTGCTGAGCGAGAGGCTTGTGTGGTCAGGGCCTCTGCTCTGCCACAGACCCTGTGAGCTGCTTCTCCCTCCTGGGAGCTCCCTGGGCATTGCAGTTATTCCAGCATCTGGCCAGCTCCCTAGGGCAGAGAATTCCAGCCTCTGCAGGGAGAAGCCAGGGACAGTGCAGAGAAGAGCTAGGGGCCATGCATTTCTAAATACCTGCCCCCTGGTTCTGTGGTAAGAAAAAACAAAAACACCTTTTATTTTCATAGACAGATAGAAGGCAGAGACCGAGGCTCATCCCAGGAAAGCCTTTGGGGGAGTGGCTCTGGTCTGAGGGGTCACACTGCACTTGGTCTCCTGAAGACCATATTTGTGCACTACCATCACTGCCTGGGGCTCGTGGAGGGTGAGGCAAAAAGTGTGGCCAAACATAAAACTTGCTATGGTAGCCATTTTTAAGTGTGTAGTTCAATAGTGTTAAGTTCGCATTACTGTGAACTGTCACCACCACCCATCTCTAGAACACTTTTCGACTTACAAAATTGAAACTCCATGCCCATAAAATAAACAATTCGGGGCTGGAGCAGTGGCTCGGCGATTACAGTGCATGCGTGAAGATGCGGATTCGAACCCCAGCACCATGTACCCAATAGAGTCTGAGCAACGAAAGCCACATGAAAAAACTAAATAATAAAGTTGATTCTGTCTTTCTCTCTCTCTTTCTCCCTGTCCCTCTCTCTTTAAAAAAATAAATAAACAATTTTTCACATCCCACCCTCCCTGCCCCTGCCGACCACCCTCTGACTTTATTTCTCTGTTCTATGGAATCACACAGTATTTGTCCTTTTGTCTGGCTCATTTCAGGTAGCATGATGTCCTCAGGGTCCACCCATGCGGTAGCATGCGTCAGCCTTTCCTGCCTTTTTAAGATTGAATAATATTCCACTGTAGGTATAAATAAATCACTTGGATTGCTTCCATATTCCGACTAATGAACATGGATGTAGGAGCATCTGTTTGAGACCCTGCTAGATTGCATATTATTTCTATTTTTAACTTTTTGAGGAACCACTATACTCTTTTCCATGGTGGCAGTGCCATTTTAAAACCACAAACTTCATGACATGCCTGTGAGCTACAGGGCTACCATAGGAGGCAAAGGTACAGACTGAGTTACGGCCACACTGAGCACATAAGTCAACCCTCAATCACACTCTTGAGCCCTGGTGGGTGCTGGAATCTCTTAACTAATTGAAGCTCAAAATTACTTTTGTTTCATTTCACAGCCTTGGGTTTCAATGTAAAAATCTCACCCAAATGTCAGTTCAAGAAACAATAAAATTTTTGATAAAAAGCTTTCTGAACTATAGCTTGTTTATATGGCTAATTGCTCATGCCTTTTATTTTATTTTATTTTTTTGATAATGGGATATTTCAGGGTCATTCTAAAAGGACTTTGTTTCTGAGGAGCTTAAGATGCTGCAAGGTACGTAGGCCACCCCATCTGTAAGATTCCTGCAAGCCAGAAGATCTATCACTGATGTATGGTTTCCATAATGAGGTGTTGATACAGGGGATCCTGAGCTGGCATCTCAGACTTTTCTCTCTTGAGACTGCAGGTCCCATCCCTAGGCTTTTGCAACCAGTAGCCACTTTATTGCTGTATTTCTCTCTCGTTCTCTTTTTTACTGACCCACACTGAGCCAAATCCTAGAAATCTGGGTCATATCTAAGTAGCCAAATGGCCAAAACCAATCCTCTGATTGCTTTTTTTTTTTTGAATCAAGTTTTATTGGACCACAACTACATGCCCATTCACTTTCATAGTGGCAGTGGCTACTTTTGGGAAATAATAGTAGAGCTGAGTAGTTGCTCCAGGAAACACATGGCCTAGCAGCTGCCAATATTTTATATCTGGCCTTTATAGGAATTTTCATGCACTTACTCTAAGGGAAAGTCTATCTTTCTGGTGAGACCTGAGTAGCTGAATCCCCTAATCTGAGGGGTAGCCACATTCTCACATGTAGGCTGAAGAGACATCCAAACTGCAGGAAGGAAAACAAAATAAAACAAAACAAAACAAGAATCAGAGGGCTGGAGATGGGAGCTGAGAGCCTGAGGGAGCCTGAGGTCAAATCCCCACAGTCCCGAAGGCCTCAGTTGTATGCCCTTCCTAAGACTGCTGGGTTTCATTAGTTACTACCAGGCCCTCATGACAAAATTGCCTTTCATCTAGTACAAATCAGTTTCTGTTTTTGGGCAATTAGGGTCCCAAGTAATACTCTAGAGAAGCTCTGCACCTCCCTGACTCACAGAGAAGTGGTGGATCAGCGCATCAAAGCTAAGCTGGGAATTCAGCCTTCCCCCATTTCCACCTTCTGAGCTGGTGAGTCTCCTGGCACCACCAGAGGAAGCAGATGTGTGCAAAGGTAGCAGCTGAGCTGATGCAGAGAAAAAGTCATTGGTGTGGAGCCCAGGATAAGAGCCCCAGGGCATGGCCTCTTGCTCTTGATTGACAGCTACCGCATCTTCTCTGCAGGAGCTGAGGTGGCCTCCAACCCTGCTGTGCTCCAGCAGCTGCAGTCAGGAGGAATGCCAGGGGCTGCCAGCCCTGGCCTTTCAGCCCTTGGACCTTTTGAAAGAGTTCTCACAAGTCCACCTTGAATTTCCTTTAGTAACTTTTTATTTTTAAATAAAGCAGACTCAATCTGATTTTTAGTCTAACATTTATACCAGCAACCTATTAAAGTCAAGCATAGTGTTTGGCACATAGTGGAATTGAATTAGTAGTTTGAACTCATAGGAGAATTCAAACAAATATTCAGTGAGCACTTTTGGATCCAGGTAGTGAATGGAACACATGCTTTTGCCCTTGTCACTTCTGAGATGTCTGTCATGGCAGAGACTGGGGAGGAAGATTGCCACCAGGCAAGAAGGCTCAATGCCTTTCTGGATGATGGAATTTTTGACTCATGCGATAGTTAGAAAAAAGCAAAATCTGGAATAAAGTTGGAGCTGCAATGGACATGGGAACCGATATCCCTATTTGAAAGCAATAAGGATTCTGGGTCCAGAATTGGCAAGTAGAGTGAAAGACAGGAATGAAAAATGGGGAGGAGGAATGGTTAGGAGTTGGTATGGTCTACATGGCACACTTAGGTACAGACAATCTAGAATCTGCATGGAGACAAAATAAGGCTAAGGTATCTAGTGCAGGTTTTGGTGTAACAGAACAGAGCCCGCCTCAGCATGGCATTTGGAGTGTCCTTCATTTGACTGTCAAGTCTTGTTATGGTTTGGATGCATGGTGTCCCCCCAGATCTCATGTGAGATAATGCAAGAATTTCCAGGGATGAAATGATTAGATTAGGAGAGTTGTAAGCTAACCAGTGGATTAACCAGTGGATATGGATTAACTGGGTTGTAATTGTAGACAGTTAGGGTGTGGCTGAAGGAGACAGGTTACTGAGAGCTTGCTTTGGGGTTATATATTTTTGTCCCTGGTGAATAGAACGATACCTCGCTCTCTCTCTCCTTCCTGATCGCCACATCCTGAGCTACTTTCCTCTGCCTAGCCCATCTGCCATGATGCTCTGCCTCACTTTGGGCATACAGCAATGGAGTTGGCTGTGCTCTCTGAAACTGTGGGCTACAGTAAGCGTTTCATCCTTTAAGTTCTCCTGTCAGGTCTTTTGGTCACAGCAACGCAAAGCTAGCTAAAACAAGGCAGCTCCTTACATGTTCTCTTTAAGGCCAGCACTGCCATCATATAACCAGGCAATACTTCAGAAAGTGAGGGGAGCGACTCAATGAAAAAAATAAATCTCCTGGGTTCCACTGTAATGCAGAAAACCCCACATCGCTGTCTAGTCCTTTTTAAGTAGGAAGAATAATTATGGATCTCAAGAATTAAAGATGAACCAGAAATATGAAAGAGACAGACCAAGATAAACAGGCTAACCTCACTAGAAACCAACCTAATTCAGAAAAAATTTTGCTGAATTTATACACTTGAATTCAACAGTATTTTTATATCCATAAAACAAAAATTAAATGTAATGTAAAAGGAACAGAAAGAATAGATGGTCCTTGAAGATTAATAAAAATCTTGATTACCAAAATAGAAACATCAAAATAAGCTTAAAATATAAAGTCAAGGGAAAATTTGTGCATGTAGAACAAAGATATAAAGAGAAAAAAATATTGGAGAAAAGGTGAGATATGAGAACGCATCCTTGAGGTAAAACAAAATGAGAAAGAATCTTAGAAAAGGAAAATGAGAAAAAGAGAAATTAGGAAGGAAATAGTAAAAGAAAAAATTTAAGGCTCAAGAAGGACCTTAATTCTAAAGGATCCAGAATACCCAACACAGGAAATGAAAACAAAACAAAACAAATCTAGAAACTTTACTGAAAAATCCTAAAACACCAAGGATAACAGGTAGATCCTAAGATCTCCTATAGATGTAAGAAAGATCACCTCAAAAGAATTAAATTCAAATTGGGCATTGACTTTTTATCTGTTACCCTCAGTGCCAAAGGATAACACTACATCTTCGAAGATCTGAGAGAACAGAATCTAACTTTAAACATTCTTTTTTACCCAGCTCAACTGTAAATTAAAAATCCAGGCAAAATAAGGACATGTGATTTTTATATACTGTTTCTTAGGAAGCATTTCCCGGAGGTATGGGGAAGGAAAACAGGGAGGGAGGGAGGATTGATTGATTGATTGAATGAAAGAGAAAAGAAGAAAACGGATGAGAAAGAATATCCAGGAGATAGGACAACAGTTAAGATCCCAAGCGGACAGCAACTCCAGAGGACGGCTGGCCATGCAGGACATCTAGTCCAGATGGTAGAGATGAGAGGATGGGAAATCCCAGGGATTTAAAAATTTATTAGTCAAGGAAACTCCTAGAAAAATTTGAAGTTTACCACGAAGTCACCCAAAAGCAGATAAAACGTATCTTGATTTTATAGCAACTGCTGGAGTATCTGCAAGGGAATTCATTGAACTTCCTGCTGGGGCCGTTCTTGTTTGAGTGGCCTAGGGGTTGTACACTCGGGTATAGACAGGGCATGGGTTCTGTAGCCTTGCTTGTTTGGGCAACAAGAAATATGCATATGGTGATAATATGAACACTTAAAAAATAAAAAAATGTTTAGAGTAAACCTTAGAAGATGGAGATGGGGTGGGAATTATGAAATGTAAAAAAAAAAAATTTTAAAGAGAGAGGGACAATGAGAGAGAGAGAGAAAGGGAAATCAATTTTATTTAGTTTTTCATGTGGCCTCAGTTGCTCCAACACTTTGTTGTGTACATGGTGCTGGGGTTTGAATCCGTGTCCTTGTGCTTACCAGGTAAGTGCCTTAACCCCTGAGCCACTGCTCCAGCCCCTGTAAATGTTGACCTTGTTGATACAATGTGAACATTTACCTGAGAGTATGTTGAAGACAGAAGGGAGAAAGAAGGTAGGACATGAATACTCTCATTTTCCATGAAGGAGAACCAAAACACTGATTAAAACTGATGGAACAGGGGGCTGGAGCAGTGGCTTGGTGGTTACAGTGCTTGCCTGGCATGCGTGAGTACGGGAGTTCAAACCCCAGCACCACGTACACAGCGAGGTCTCGGAGCAACAAAAGCCACATGAAAAACTAAATAAAAATTGTTTCTCTCTTTCTCTCTCTCTCACTGTCCCTCTGTCTTTAAAAAAATTGATTTGGGGCTGGAGTGTTGGCTTGGCGGTTACAGCACTTGCCCAGCATGCACAAGTACACAGGTTCAAACCCCAGCACCCATGTGTACAACGAAAGCCATGTGAAAAACTCAATTACAATTGATTCCCAATTTCTCTTTCTCTCTCTCTCTCTCACCGTCCTTCTCTCTTTAAAAAAAAATTGATGGAATAGTAAAGGTAGATACTATATGCATGTTATCTAATGTTATGAAAGTCGCCAAATATATCTACAAAAGATAATATGAAGCCACAAACGTTGAGCTAGATTTGAATGTAGGCAGTTTGACTTTAAATCCTTATATTTTACAAAGGAGAGTCAATGGATGCTGTTTACCATTTTAAACAAGAAGTGAGATTGTAAATGCCATTTAGGTTAAGCCAATAACCATCAAAGGAGCACGGCTTTGATCCCCTATGCGTGTTGTAGGGCGAGGTGGGGCCAGAGGTGGCCAGAGCTCCAGTCTGCTGTCTGGCTGCAATTAGCCCTTTCCATGTCCTCTAGGGAACTTTCTGTTTGTGCACTGAGCAGAATAAAGTTTGGGGCAATATTTTATAGAGCCCTTGTGGCCTTCTTTCGCATCTGAATCGATGGCCTAGTGTCCTTGTTGCCAGGCCCTGGTGCATGTTGGAGGCAGAGCATTCCATGGGTTCCACGTGTTCAGCAGTGACCTGCAGGACACTGGAAATCAGCGGCAGGGCAGGGGAGCCCTTCATACCCTGGGAGGGCTTGCTGCCTGCCATCAAAGCATCTTTCCAACTGGTTGTGGAGCATCTGTGTGGTGTGCTCTGCTCCTGATGCCGGAGCACTTTAAAGTCTGAGGTCTCTTCATTTCCCCAGGAGACTCTGGTTTGTATGCACTGCTGTAGTGGCTTTGATAGTAAAGAGTCAACAAACTTTAAGCAGGGAGGAAGAGCGAACCAAGAGGTGTTCTGCCTGGTTGAAGTGTGTCGTTAGCGAGAAGGCTGGGTTGGTGGCACATGCCTGTGCACCCTCAGGTCTTCATGGTGGGGGCCAATCTTTTTCTACTTATACATTCTGTGTTTGTCATAACTGTAAAAAAATCAAAACAGGCCTTCACTTGAAGGTGTAGTAGATGTCTTAAAAGAGAACAGAGGAGCCACCACCCTAGACTTTCTCTTCATGGATCACTTTCAAGGACAGACATGGACTCTCTAAGAGGCATTGAAATCCTCCAGTCCCAAGTGGTGGATGCAAACCCATCTTAAAAGCATCTCGAATAGGCTGGATGATGGCTCAGTGATTACGGCGCTTGCCTGGCATGCGCAAGTACGCGAGTTCAAACCCCAGCACCGTGTACACAGCTAAGTGTCCGAGGAATGAAAGTCACATGAAAAACTAAATAAAAATTGCTCCTCTCCTCCTCTCTCTCACTGTCCCTTCTTTCTTAAAAAAAAAAAAAGCATCTCGAATGATGGGGAACAATGTCAGAAGAAAATGACACAGGGTTTAAATGGAAACGCTCATCTTCAGAAAAGTCTAGAACTGCTTGTCCAAGAGCCTGCCTGTTGGAAGCAAGGAGAGGGGGACTGATCCAAGAAAACAGGGTTGAAGATGTGCATGCGTGAAGAAATAGGCTCTGAGTGGTAGACAGCCAGCTACAGTCCCCAGTGGAAAACAAGCTGACGTTTGTAGGTTTGCCTGATCTCTTTAGAGAGTGCATGGATGGGGCAACCTGGAATTGAAAAGGAGGGAAGCAGCCAGAAGCTGATGTGAAGAGACTCATGGATACCTAACGTTAAGTGTATGTTTTAAAACCTCAAGGAGAAGGGGCTGGAGCGGTGGCTCAGTGGTTACTGTGCTTGCCTGGATGCACGAGGATGCAGGTTCAAACCCAAGCACCACAAACACAATGAAGTGTCAGGGCAACAAAAGCCACATGAAAAACTAAACAAAATTGATTCTCTCTCTTAAAAAAAAAAAAAAGACTTCAAAAAAGACCCCCCAAAAATCCACCACCCCAAAATTATGAAGAAAGTCAAATGAATTAAGATCTTCCAGGATAAATAAACAAGTTTCAAAATTGAGCAAGCATCTTTGTCATCTGAAATTCACAGCTTGACAGTGACATTGAGACATTTCTGCTGAAACTTGAAGTACATCAAGTTTGTGTAAAGTGACATGGTGGCGGGGGCGGAGGGATCTACTGAAGAGGAAATACCTTGCTTAGAAACAGAGAGGAAACATTCCCCAGGGAACAGAAACTTGAGCTATGCATGTCCAATGTCCACGCTGTATAGCAAGATGGTGGAAGGTGTGGACAAAGAATTGGAGAGAAATATTTTTTTTCATCAAGAAGATCGTCTTCTACGAGAAAAGTGCTCAAGCACACCGAGTGGCAGCTCTGTCAACCAGAAAGTTCCACATGCCAAGAAAAGGAAATGATCGCAATAAATAATGGCTAAGGTGGAGGTTAAGTCCCAGCCTCTCCCAGGTGCCCCTTTGGTTCCTGCTCTTGCTCAAGGAGGCTCAGAAGGATCAGAGAGCCCCTGGGTCCAGTGTTCTGCTGATTCTGTACTTGTGAATGTTCCTTAGTAATCCCTGTTATGAAGCTATACCACCTGGCATTAGCCATTTGTGTCTCCACACCCCCTTTGCACAAAACAGCATGTCTATAAGCTTCAGTTTGCTACTGTATGTATGTCATTTTGAGGAAACTGAAACTGTGTGAAGCTTTTTTTTTTTAATTCTTCCTGTGTGGTGGGCTTGGTTCTGAGAACTAAGGATGGGAAAGTAAATAATAAGAGCCAAGGTACTTTTTGAATGACTGAAGATCTGCGACAGGGTTTCACGGTGCCTCACTGACGCTTTCAAAAGACTAGATGAGAATTCCACTCTAGCACCGTCCCACTGTCACCACCTGGTGCCCTTTGCCCACTTGGAGAAGAAAGTCTTTGTTCACGGTCCCAGGATCAGGGGCTTCTAGAATGTCCATACTTCCGATTTGCGTGCATCTTGAGAAAGTCCTAAAGAAGGCTGGAGAATTGTGCTAAACTGACCAGAGTTTAAGGTGGATGATGCATTGCTGGGTTTGGATTTAGTGTGGAAGGAGTGATGTCCAAGTTGGCGAGAAGAGAGGATTTGCCTTTTTTCACTGATGGGCTTCCTGTCCTTCTAAATCTAAATTCTCTTTTCAAAAAATAAAAATAAGCAAATAAAAAAGTAACCATTTGCATTCTGCAATAGTTGTTTCCATTGCGGGCAAAGTGATGAATCCAACCCCTTGTGTCTTGGGCTTTGTCACAATCCTGGCAGGTAAGGACTTGATCTTATTTATCCTTAAATCCATGTGTCAGGTACATGGAAAGTGCTCAAAAAATTGTACTATACAGGATGATCACAAGTGCTAACAGAAAATTCACTAATAAGTTTGTTTCTCAGTTATAAGACCGTCCTGAATACATAAAAAATTTGGTTAATCTTTCTTCTCCCCAGAAAGCCGAGTGAATGAATGGCTAGAGAAATGGATGTTGTTGTTCACAAATGAAAATTTGCTGAGAGGGTGCATTGGTTTAGATACTTTTGGGCTTTTTTTATATGGTATAAAAATATACTTTATGCTTTTATAAACATAAAAAGACAGCATCTATTTTATTGTCAACACCACTTCAACAAAATTAATTTCACTGGGGTTTTTGTTTCTGTATTTTAATGTTCTAATGTGGTACCCACCACACTGAGCAATGGTTTCCTTCCTTCTCGTTTTCTTTTTTCTTTTTTTTTTTTTTTTTGATTGCTAGTGACTGAGCAAATGTTTCACTGAACATTGACCTTTACATTCTGCCCTTCTCCCTATTGCCTGCCACAGTGTTCTGATTTTCTTGTGCAGGGCACTGACTTGAACCAAAGCAGAGAGGCACACTAACCCAGAAGCAGGGAATATGACACTGAAGTTTAAGAGTCACCAGCTCCAAAGAATCTGCCACTGATGGGACCTGGTCCTGTGTCATCATAGAGAAGAGGGTCAGAGGCAGAGAGGGCCACTGGTCAGGAAGAGACTGCAGGATTGGCAGGGAATTGGGGAAGGGAAATAGTGCCAAGCGGCTCTGTCCCTCTTGCTGGGATGCAGTTGTCACTCACAGTGTCACACAGTTCCCTGTTCATGTTCCCCTGCTCTGAGCCCAAGAGGCATGGACAGTGTTTTATTGCAGCTGAAATTGAGGACTTGGTGGGTGTTCTTTTGTGCATGTATGGGGGTGGTAGTGTTGTTCTTTTGCCATTAGGGCTGAAGGAAAAAATTATGCTCTTGGTCCTTCACTTTGTGCATCTGTAAAGTGGACCTTGCTGAGAAAGGCACAGAAATGTCATCTCAAACCTGTCCCAAGAACACCGACCTCATCCTCCATTGTGCAAAAATCAACAACAGCAAAAATGAGCTGTCGCAGCCGGTCCAGCTCCGCTCTCCACAGTTCTAAACCCGTGGGGGAGGGAGCTACTTCCTGCTGAAAGCGGAGCCCTTCAGAGCGATGTTTTATGGGCACTGCTGAAAACGGGGGACACAGTGAAACACAGACACCAGTGCATTGAGCCAGAAGCCCCATCCGTTGTACTTGACGGATGTAAATTTCTGACCAGACGCAGGTACTTCCCCTCTTGCTCATCACCCGATGAAGGGGAGAGCTTTGATTTTCTAAATGATATATTGATCCAATAAAATGATTATTACATCATCTCTGTTGCCCATCACCACTCACAGCGGGAGAGCATTAAGGGGAGAAGGAACACTCCCTGGGGAAGGGCTAGGAAGATGCGCGTGTGTTGAGTGTGCACATTCAGTGTGCGTGTGCTGAGCTCCCGCACTCACGTGCAAAGCCAAGCCCTTCTCCTGGGACTCTCCCCGGAGGCAGTGACAGTAGAGGCTCTCAGGGAACAGTGTGGAAAGGAGGGAGACTAAAGGGCTTTTCTCAGAATCAGCGGGTCTTCTGAAAGATGCGTGAAGGAAGGAAGGAAGGAGAATCTGTAAGGTGGAGTTTCAGAAACTGGGGACAAGCAATGGCAGGGGACGGTGTGAGGAAGAGAGTGGTTCAAGTGCAGCGTCTCAGGCTCTGTCAAAGCCCACTTGCTGGCAATTTGGGAGCAGGTCCAAAGTCATGGGAAATTTCTTCTGGGGCAAGGGTGCTAGTTGGTGTGCTAAAGTCCTCAAGTCAAGTTGGGTGTGTGCAACTCTCCTCCTCTTTGGTGACAGAGGGCTGGGAGAGGGTAGATGGTGCAGGTGTGAGTGTGACCCCAAAGCTGAACCACCTCACCCCTAAACAGGACTTTTTCTGAGTCCCTCAGTTCTGGAGAGCTGAAGATAGCAATACAGCACTGTTTTTTTTTTT
>PVKS010003001.1:0-109714 GCA_004027875.1 Aplodontia rufa | reverse complement strand
ATCCAGGGGTAATGCCAAAACATGGATGACCACCTTGGGTTTCACCTGTTGCAGTTTCCCCCAGAAGAACTCTTGCATAAAATGGGTATCTCGTGGAGGAATAACATCTGCTTCTGAGATGGTTCCCCTATATTCCCATTCTCCAGTCTCCTAGGAGATCTTCATATATCCTCCCCCTCCCGCTACCCCTCCCTACGCCTCCAAGAATTCCTAGGGTGCCATCACCCTATTATGCTGACAATCATACAATTTGAGGTTATTATTAGTTTAGCCGTTTAACCTACTGCTTCCCCATGTATTCTAGCTTCCACAGATGAGAGAAATCATTCGGCCCTTGAGTCTCTGAGATTGGGATACTTCACTTAGCATAATTTTTGCCATAAGATTATTATTTTAATATTCTGGTGTTGCCATTGAAAAGTTTGATGCTAATCATTCTTGTCTCGAGTAAGTTGTGTATTTAATCCTGTAACACTATATACTGCAATGATATTCTTAATAGGCTGCTTTTAGAATTTTGTCTTTGGTATTTTAAATTAAACACAATGTGTGAAGATTTGGGATTCTCCTTATTGATGCTGTCTGTTTCTCTGTAAATCCCTTTTGATCTGATTCTTCCAACTTTCTTTAATTCTCAACCATTATATCAACAACAAAAAACAATTCTGTATTCCATTAGCTTTCTCTAGTAGATGAAAGATGACGATCTACTTCTAGCCTCTATCTTTTACATCTTCTTAGACATTTTTCCATCTTTTATCCCTTTATTTAGGCTCCAAAGAAAATTTCTTAACCAGATACTTCATCTCATTGCAATTATAGGGCCTCTTCCTATCTCTTTTTGATTCTTCTTCACTGATTGTTCCTGCTCCATAGTTTTAATAACTTCTCCTCCTCTGGACGAGATATTTATCTTATTTATTTAAAATTGTTTTTCTGGGCCAATAGTTTGGCTCTCTCTGAGAAGGGCCTCTAGTATTGGACTTTCTTTTAAGGGACTAATGCTCCTCCTCATACCTTTATTCTCTCTTCCTAGGAACGCAAATTCCCTTAGGACTATCAACCACCTTAGTTGTGGTACTTAGTAAGAGGGATGAAAGCTTAGAGCAGACATGTGCTTTCCTCCTGGTATGTTTAGGAGACATGGAAATGAATGAGAAGAGCCTCTGATGTTGCCAATGTGGAACTCTCTGCTCCTGCCCCATGTCCCAACACTGTCACTTACTCAACTTCCCATTTCTTCTGCCTGACAATGCCTTTTATAGGATTTGCGCTTTTTTTCCTGCATTTATCTTACACATCAACCAAGAAAAGAGAGGCAGCCTCCCACCTGAGACAGTGGTTAATTTTGCTGCTCTCCAGCGCTCCAAGTTGCCTGCCTCATCCAGAGCTGACCTGGGTCTGCTAGTCATCGACCTATAGAGCACTGGGGAAAACAGCGATCCACATAAGGCAAGGTAGGATGAAAAGATGAAGACAGTTAGAAAGCTCCTTCCCACAGCATCCCTAGTTAGTAGCATCAGGTTTTCTTCAAGTTTGAGATACCATTCACCTCCCAAAAGATGACTCTGACAACCTTTGTTATCACAACAGTCACTAACCAGATTTGGTACCCGTCACCTCATGGTCGCTTATTTATTATTTCTTGGCTGTGCTTAGGGAAAGGAGTCAGCCTCCCACGCTAGCTTGATGTCTTGTCCAGAAGTCTCGGCATGTGAGTCAAAGTCTACACTGACCCAATTCAGATATAGTCACAGGTCCAAGAAGACAAAGAACCGATGGCTCCATATGAAAAGGTTGCAGGAAATAATATAATCCACAACTTGGAGAAAAAGTTAAATGTGCCCATATCCATTGAAACTGGACCAAGGGAAAATAAAGGCTAAAATGACCTAGAGTCCATTATTCCAGATTTTGAAAGCACAAGTTTTGCAATTTTTCTCAATTATTTTATTACAGAATTCTAAGGCAGCCCCTCAAAAAAATCCATACCCTTACCATAAAAATGGTGGAATTAAATCACTTAGCATTCAAAGACATAATTAGTAATCACTAAATCATTAGCAAGGTTTTATATTTACCAATCAGTTTCAACTGACTTTTAAGTACCAGACATTTCCAAGTACATTATCTCATGTCTCTGGCAGTCACCCTGAGAAGCATGCTATAAAGAAAGGAGAAGAACAGTTGTGACCTATCCAAGGTCACCCAGATAGTAAATGTCAGACAAGTTGAAATCCAGGTGGAATTCTCTTCTATATTGCCTTACTTGCATTTATGTTGTTTAAATAACTTTATGACACACATCCTAAAATAAGCTTAATTACTTAGGAAATATTTACATCTGTCAAAAAGCTATCTTGGATATACACCTGGAACCCATGTGCTTTGGCTTAATATTTTATTCATATTTTTCCTTTTTTAAAAAACTATATATTATTTCAGAAACATATTGCTACCTCTCTGGGTATAAACGTGGTAGTTTCAGGATGAAGTCATACAAACAGAGCACCTGGCTGTGGCTTGTCCCATGTGGGTATTATTCAGGGTGCCTTCATTTAAGCAATAAGTAAATCTTTTCTACACTTTAGGGATTGGAGCAGGGACAAATGGGAAGCAAATGAGTAGAGTTTCAAAGAAGTATTGAAGCATAATTTAATCGAACTTAGAATTTAAAGAAATCTCTTGTTAAATCAGTTTCCAACTATAACATCAGATTCTTCTCAGTGTATCCAAGTTATAGTCAGGTAATAAATGAATTACAGTAGAGTCAGAGTGTCTCATAATAATACCTAATGAACCAAAGGAAATAAATATAATTACTTTGTGTGCTCAAATAATGAAGTAAGAATTTTCCCTCTAAAAAATACTCATCTTAGAAAAGGGAAAATTGTTTTCTCTTTGTGACCTTACAGAATTAGTTATCTTCAAGGATGCTATCTCAGTTACTTTATTATGAACAACAAAATATGATTTATGGAAGACAAATTCAACTGATCTGACCTCAATCACTGCAAGATTACTGTTGCTTATAGAAGTCACCCTTCAGAATTCATTTAAAAAGAATTTCTCTTCCTAGATATATGTAAACTCAAAATTACCAGTGAATATTATACTTTTAAAAAAGGTGAATAAAAATATAAATGGATACCTACATCATGGGATAAAATTTCCAAAGACAACACTGTGTGTAATTCAAAAACTATCATGTCTCGAAATATAGATACACTATAATATAAAAAACAAGGCAGGAGAGCTCAAAAAGTAGCAATGGTGATGAAAATACACTATTTAAAGAAGACTATGATGAGCTGAACGAAGTTGTTTTGCAGAGTTAGAAGTAGAAAAAAATATAGCTCAATTATCGTATTGTGTAATAATGGGATGTAAATGTATAGGTATAGATGAATTGATTAAATATTTTAGTTAGATGTTTGATACTTTTACCTTAATCTTCAAATATTCATATGTTTAAAATGCTGCCCCCCCCTCAAATCCAGGATCATCTCATTGAAAGTGACTTAGATTCAAGGTCAACTAATATTTGGGCATCTGCACTAAGTCTCCGAATCTCTGCCATATCCCAAGTAATGGAGAGCAGCCCAGCAAAATGAGCCATCACACCATCTGCCCTAGAAGCAGCAGTTACCTGAGCGATCATGTAGGAAGACTAACGGCAGTCAGGTGTAGGACATTCCACCCATTTGAAGTAAAAATCTTTTTTTTTTAATTTACTTTTTTGGAGTAAATAGAAATATATTTACAACATTCACAGAGAACACTTTACTTACTTTATTTAAGTGAACAGAAATATATTCACAATGTTAATGGAGCTATGAATAAAAAAGTTAATTAAATTTGTGTAAATTAAAGGAGAATAAATATTCAGCCAATGGCAATGAAAAATATATAGATTCTCAGTAAATATACAAATATCTTGGGAGCAAAAAAGATCATTAAATACTAAGATTCTTCCCACCTACCAAAAATGACTGTAGACTCTGCCTCAAAGTTAGCAAAGGAAAAATAAACATGAGATTCACATGTGTGATTTGCCACATCTCATAAGAAAATTGATAATCAGTTATATAAAAACATTGGTGCAAAATCATCATGAAAACTGCCTACTAATATTTAACAGCCAATGAAATAAGGCCTAAACTTGACCTTAAAAAATTAGGTCCACCAACAACTTGATCCAATTCCATTCAATCTTTCCAACTTTTCTCAGCAAATTCAGATCCTACCTTAGACCAGGATTTTTCAACCTTGATATGATTGCCATTCCAATGCCAGTAATTTCTCAATGTCCTGTTCATTGTAGGATATCTAGTTGAATCCTCCTCCCCTGTCATGACAACCCTAAATGTTTCCAGATACTACCAAATGTCCCCTGTGGGGTTAAATCATTCCTGGTTGAGAACAACTGGCCTATACATTGTATGTTTTACCTTAAATGTTAATAATAACTGCTACTATATTTTCTGGCTAATTGATTCTGAATAAGAAAAGTACGGGATGAGGGAGAAGGTGGACACGAACAAGGTTCAGGGTAGTAATGAAGATGGTCGTCACTATAGACTGCCTCTCCTCCTCACTATGGTCTCAAAAGCCTTCTGCCAATAAAAAGATAGAGAGAGAGAGAGAACCTGAATCAACCTTCGTTCTAGACAGCAAACTAGTTTGCCCCCAACTTGTGTACACCTGGACCCTGGCATGGCTCCTGCATCTGGCCTCATGATGTTTCTGGATGGCTGTACTCTAAATGCTAACCAAGAGTGCTGGAGTCAACTGCAGAAGGAGGGCCATTTTCAACATATGCGTATCTGAGCTGCCCTTCAGGCCATCTGTTCCTCTACCCATGAAGCTGTGTTCCCTCCCTCTCAGGTGTTCTGTCAAACATCCCTAAGTAGAAATATCACTGCTACATCTGCCCTTTCTTTAGATACATGCCAAAAATTATTAAGGCTTCCTTCTACCATTCTATGCTTTTCAAACACTTCTTGCTCCTTCCCAACAAAATGAACACACTCTTGTCAGGAAAGAGAATTGCAACATAGGTTCCGTGTTTAGCGCTAATAGACGTTGCTCTTGTTATTTATCTAGGTGTTAAGGAAATAGTCAATGTCACATGGACTTTTTCAGTTCTGCTTGCCTTTTCTTTTCCAAGTGCACAAAAATGAAAGGCGTTTAATTAAAATCAAGTGGTCTGAGCTAACCTCCCACTTCCCTCTCCATCTGTAGAGTATTTGCTTCCAGATATGTTCAGCCTGTTCCAATTTTCCTGGGCTGACGTTGGTGTGGTTCACCCCACCGCAGTAACAAACACACAGGAGCCAGCAATGCTTTTCCAGAGCCAGTTCTCTCTCTGACACGAGAGCCCTGGCTTCACAGCTTTCCATTTTCAGAAAGGATTTCTGGTCCATGATTCGTCTCTCCTTCACCGGCAAAATACATCCAAGGAAGGACCAGTTCCTCTGCTCACACTGCCAATCTTTTCCTGTAAATCTCTGCTGTTAGCTTTGTCAACTGTAATTTTGCAAACAAGGTAGGGTGAAGAATTAATTTAGCCTGACCAAAGATGTGACTTGTTTCTTCTTGCCTCTCCTCCCTTTATAAGCTAAGAACCTGTCTGCCTGCAAGCTCCTTTCTTCTCTAATAGTGATGCCCAGTTCACTGCTATGCACACAATAGAAATGCAATTGAATCTGTTGCATTGAACCGAACTTTATTTCTAAAGGGAAGTTAGGTGACTTCCTCTCTTTCTCTCAGATACCTTCCTGTATTTGACCCAGATGCTGATAGTCACTGATTGGCTTTGTCATAAGGGCCGATGAGCCGGTGGGTGGTTTTTCTGAAGTGGACACCTGTCCCTCAGAGACAGTGCTGAATCACCACAAAATTTCACAGACTGGTGCCAGGCACTGAGATACTAAGTCTGAGATCTGATCAAAGTGAACAGGATTCCTTCTGGCAAGTTAGTAGCAAGGAAGATAAATCCCACAGGACTCGTCTCAGTGCCCCTGGGTTTTCCCAGTTCTCCACATCCTTCAATGATTTCCTTGAAGTCTTCTAAGCCTTCCTGCAGAACAACGTCATATCATTTTTCAGATGGTTAGAAAGTGACAGGAACAGCAAGAGCTGCCTTTCCCAGTGACCTAAATTTGCTACCACTGTAGAGATTGGCTGAGGACCTGCACCTGCTAAGCTCGGCAGTCACAGCTGTTCTACATCCTGGCTCACCCTAAATAATTACATATCTGAAATTTTACTGTACTTAAAAGCATTCAGGTTTTATTTTATTTATTTTTTTGCATTTCAGGCTTCTTTCATTAACTCAGACTCTGAGCATCTCTGTTTTTGTTTTGATGTAACAGCCTCATTATTTATATGAATATTACATTGCGCTTTTTTTGGCCATTAAACCCATTATTATAAGCCCACGCAAAAGTCCTACATGATAGTTTGAAAATTATGCCTGTTTCAGACCAAATATAATGCATAGAAGATTTTGAAAGATTTAAAAAATATACAAACCAAGTGGAAATACAATTCATGAACTAGAATTTTGTCAGCTAGTAAATGTGAATATATTAAGAACCTCCAAGTGCTAGCACTCTGCAAGGCATTTTAATACAAAAATGAAAGGCGAAGCAAGCTACCCCCCGAAGGTCCAGGATGTTGATTCTGCGCAGACTCCATAATGCTCCGTTCATTTAACCCCCCTATCACACCCCAAATTGACTCACAAGGGATTTATTCATTCACTGAAAGGCAGGAGCAAACTGCTGTGAGCACAGCATAACAGCTGTCATACGCTACTGTTGAGAGTGGACACCAACCCAGATTCTTTGGGAAACAATTGACTATTATCTAAGAAACTTGAAGATGCACATATACTGTGACCCACTGTTATGGTTTGGGTCAAAGGTGTCCCTCAAAAGCTCAATAGGAGACAATGCAAAGGCTGAGAGTTAAATGATTGGGTTATGGTAACCTTAACCCAATCAGTGAATTAATCCCCTGATAGGGATTAATAGGAAGGTAACTGTAGGCTGGTAGGGTGTGGCTGGAGGAGGTGTGCCACTGGGGACATGCCTTTAGGGTACATATTTTGTATCTGGTCAGAGGACCCCTCTCTGCTTCTTGGACGTGCCTTGAGCTGCTTCCTTCCACCACGCTCTTCGCTCTTCTGCCGTGATGTTCAGCCTCACCTTGAGCCTGGAGGAATGGATTAGAGCCTCTGAAACCATGAGCCCCTAAATAAATTTTTCCTCCATTAAACTGTTGTTGGGTCGTTTAGTCACGCCAATGCCTCACCTGTAGTTGGCTGCTCAATAAATGATACATAGGGAGCAGCACGATGAGAAACCAAAGTCTCTGGTAGATACAGGGCATTTCATACCTGGGGTCTCACCTTCCAAACTGTGATCAGTCTATCTGGACAAAAAACATCCAAACACCGCAATTCTGGGTCTCACCGAGAACCTGGTGAGAGTTAGAGCCTGGTGAGGCCAGGGAACTTGCATTTTTAACCCAGGTAACCTACATTTTCCAGGTGGAAACGTTCAACATGAAAGTTCAAAACTACAAGCTTAGAGACTCAAATTGAAGGGCATATGAAGTAGCCTGAAAGAGGACATTAAAAACAAAAACAAAACGGCAACTAGGGTAACAGAATCTGCCTTAGTAATGATTAACAGGAACACACAGTACAAGAGCTCCAAGATTTTAATTAGTAATACTTAATTATGCACACTATTTGTTGAATTCCAGCTATGTGGTAAACAGAACAGCACATTGCACTATTTCCAACACATCCTTTGAATGGTGTTACTTCCCCCATGTTTGCAGGTGGGGACACTAGGGCAGAGAGATGTTAAGTGACTTTTCAGGGACATCTAGCCAGTAAAACCTGATCAGCTGTTTCTATAAAGACACAAGCCATAAGATCAGATGGTTGCTGTTCCAGGTGAAACAAGGCTGCATTTACAACTAGGAATGTCCTAAGAAGCCACAAATTAGCACAAATACACTTAAGCCAGAGTCAGCAGGGAATGCTTCCTTCCTACAACGATTCTCCATGGAGGTATAATAATTGAACACACTCATTTTCTTATTTTCTGGGAGCTACAACCACAGGGGACTGAAAACAAACTAATGTGACATTTACATAAAAATAGACACTAACCTTAATCATAGCACTCCCTACCTCACCCTGAAAAAATAACTTCAAATGGAGTTTCTGGTTTCTGATCAGCAGGGCAGGAGATTGGTCACTAACAGAACTCACCAGATGTCTCGGTCTATCACCCTAGCACTGCAACCACGCTATTTTGAGATACCTGCGGTACCTTGAGCTAAGACTCAGAGGGAGCCCCAATTGCTATTGAGTCCTGTCTGCATAGGAAAGGGTATGAAAGGAAGAGAGAATATTTCTGAGGTTTCAGATGGACATTTCTAAGGCAGGAGATACTGGCTTGCCTACCCCGTCTCTTCCCGTCTCTTCCCGTTTACCATTGGACTCCACTGCCCACCAGTGGCCTGTGATGGAAAAGAGGGACATGCAGGCAAGCCCCTCCCTTCTGGGGTCCACCCTCACTCCCAGCTTCAGCCTGGCCTGACCTCAGCCTCTGTCTGCAGACACAGTAGCATCTTACCAATTACAGAGGGAAGGATGACATCAATTTTGAGGGAAGGTCTACAGAAAGGTGGTAACAGCCAAATGTCTCCTAAGAGCAATTAGCCTCAAAATAATTTCTAAACTGGACACTTTCTATTCGAAAATACACAAGAGGCAAGCAGTCCCAGGGATTAAATAGGAGACAGGAAAAGGAGAAAGTACATTCTGAGCTCTTTCCAAATACCCTCTTCCTCTACTTGAGGAGCACTTTCTTTTGCAGCTGTTGGTTTTCCTCACTGGCCTCTAGCAACCTCCCTCAGTCAGGCCTCACAGCCAGGCATTTGAAAGGCTAATGAAGTTCCTAATCTGATTTCTTCACAAATTAAGCGCTGACTGTGCTGGGAGGACAGTACTGCCTGCTCTGCCACCAAAAGTCAGCGTGTATGCATTCTCTTTAGTGTACAAACATGCTCATATCCTCTGCAAGCAGTCCCAGAAGTGTCTCCGGGGACAGCATGGGAGTCTGATGTTTCCTTCCAGTCCCTAGTATACTTTGACATTTTCTTATCACAGAAAGCAAATCGCAGGGCTCTCATTTTCCCAGACACACTATGTCTCTTTGGTGACTTCACATTCTAAGAGCTATTTTTAGTGGTTAAATACTTGCTTCTAAACAGCAAAGCTCCCTCTGTCCATTTGTGTTTGGAGAATAAAAAGAATCTCAATGTATTGTCAAATTGTTCAGCCCAATTCTATTGATCTCCTCTGGCCATAAATCACCTAAATATTTCATTAAAGCAGAAAAGACATGTGGGCCCTTAAAACAGGGGTATATCAGCAGTTGTATAAAATCTGGCTTATAGAAAGAAGGACATTTGGGGACGGAGTGATGGCTCTGAGGTTACAGCACTTGCCTGGCATGCCTGAATAGGTGGATTCAAACCCCAGAACCACATACACTAAGTGTCAGAGCAATGAAAGCCATATGAAAAACTAAATAAAATTGATTCTTTCTCTCTCTCACTAAAAAAATTTAAAAAAAAAGACATTTTAAAATCCATTAATAGTTTTTAAACATTTTAAAACATTTCCAAACTGGAAATAAGATCAACAATCTTTATTTGAAAAAAAAAAAAAAAAGCCTATGGGGCTGGAGCAGTGGCTCAGTGGTTACAGTGCTTGCCAGGCATGTACAAGTATGTGAGTTCAAACCTCAGCACCACGTTTACAAGGATGTCTCAGAGCAACAAAAGCCACATGCAAAACTAGATAAAATTGATTCTCTCTCTCTTTAAAAAACAGAAAACCTAATTTTTAAATATTAAAACCAAAACTATTCCTAGCCAATTAAGCAGTGGATCAACTTAGATTTTCTTAAGGATGAAGAGAGAAAAGGGAGAAATGCACTACAAGATTATAGTGAAGATGATATTAATCTTGGACTTTTACTGTAGAAATAGAATCACATTTTAAAAAACCACATAGCTTTAAAAAAAAAATCACAACACAGCCCCGTACAATATTTCTAATCTTAGTAAAAATTTAACTTCATAAGACAATAAAATTTATCTTTCTATAACTCAGCAGAGTTTTTTTTTTACAACAGGAAGAATGCAAAATTGTGTTTTTAAAAAAGAAAATGTACAGGCCAGAATTATTTGTCAAGCAAATTACAACAGCATACCAACCATATCTGAGGTTTTCCACAGCCAGTTCCTAAAACAGTAGTTTGGAAAAAATCCTCAAGGATGAATTTCGTGGACTTCCCTTGCTCACTGTGACAAAGCACATCTCTGGAGGAAAGTGGTCTCACCCCTTCTCTTTGATCCTTTCCATCAGTGACAAAACAGGGGGATCTGGGCAGTTTTTCAAGCAAAACTAGCCACTGCTTTAGGTAGAATGGGATACTTCAGTTTTATCTCTGGGAAGTACAGAAGCCAACTAAATGCTTTTTCTGTGAAAGTAGCCATTTACTTGTGATTAAGCATCATGAACTTTGAATGAATGAGGGCCAGCAGGCTGAACCCTCGAAACACAGCCAAAACAGGAGGTGAAGGCACTGGAGAGAACTATGGGAAACTCATGCAGCCGTGGTCCTGTGCTGAGGAGCCAGAGCCAAGGGGCAATTCCAGCTTACTTCAGATCTGGCTCAGGTTAATGTCAGGGACCACAGAGCCCTTACCAAATAGCATGGGAAGGTAACAGGGAGAGAGCAAAATCCACTGAAGACAGACACCAAGAGATGTGGGTGCCAGAAAACCCCAGGACCACCTGTAACATGCTGAGACACAGCCAGAGTGAACACTGAGCCCCAGGGTCACAAACCTCACTGGCAGGTCTCTGGGCGTAGTACCATCAGGACTACTAAAGTTAGGTCTGCAAATCCTAGCATCAGTGACATCAGTTGGGAGGGGCACGGGAGCATTACACAAAATTGCTTATTTGCATTCATGACTCTTCCTAATTCTTTAAATTATCTTACTTAGCCATTCGATTATTTTGGTTAGACAGTAATTGTATTCTCTCATTAGCAAACTGGGAGGTTTCATAAGTCTGGAAAAAATGCAGTTCTTAAATGCTTTTAGATAGGTCATTAAAATTCATAACAGAGGAAACATACAGTTTTTTAAAAAATTCCCAGCGTTGCAAGTATGTATTGGTGTTCAACAAATCCTTACAGTTTGCGCTGGACATGAGCCTGAGCCTGAATCAGGCCTGTGGCACCCAGCTCATGCAACACCCAACCTCTGTCCACTGTCTGATAAATCCAGAATCTACGCCCAGCGAGTCAATCTGTTCCTTGGGATTCAGCATGCCTTGGGCTGGAATCCACTAATTACCCTTGAAATTCCTGAATCCAAGTCCTTCATTCATTGATTTCACTACAAAAATTTAATGCTTTTTTAAAAAATATATACATCATTTTGTTTTTTTTTTGCTTTCTGGTCAGTGTTCTCCTAGTTTTTCTTCTACCGCGTATTCATTCCTTCTCCGTCTTTCTCAGTTTATTATTCTGCTCATCCCTTGAGTATTGCTGGTTTTCTGATTTCCACTTTATATCATTGTGCTCCTCATTTCACTCACTGCCCACTGGGAATCACTTTCATACCCATTTTTTCAAATACTGTCTTTGTGAAAATCTAGAACTTTCTTTGGAGCCTATAACCCTATAGGAATGTCCTATATTTTCTTCAGTGTCTCAGAAAATAATCTCATCTTCTTTTCACTTGTAAATCTATCTTCTTCTAAATTCTTTACCAATATGATATTCACACAAACTAATTTATCACTGATCTTCCATTATCCTTAATAACACTTTTCACATTGTTGTGCTTTCTAAATACTTCTTAGATCTAGATTCTCTTTGCCAATGCTTTTTCCTTAATTCAGGCATTTGTTAGCTCTTGTCTAGATTATTCCAAAGTCTTCCTAACATTTTTTTTCTTAATTTTGTTCTTCCCTGAACCATTCTCCAGATGTTTAATTAGACAGCAAAATTAATCTGATTATATTAACCCTGCAAACACTTTCCATAGACTTCTCAAACTTACAGGATAAAATCCAAAGTCTTTTCAATGACATGTATGTTAGCGCATTTGCAAAGAACACAGACACTCCCCTAAAAGAGGTGTTGGCAGTGGCATCCCATGGCACACCAGGATTGGAAGCACATCCCGATACCTCTCTCGAGTCGCATGGGCTCGTGTCTACTGCTCTCTGAACTCCTGTTCTTCCCTCACTTCCTTCTATAGATACACCAGCTCTAGTGCAGGAGGCACATGGTGGAAAAGGCTGCCTCTGACCTCGGTTCACATCCCTACCACACACTACTACGATTTGTAGTTCATAATTTTTTTTTTAAGGGCTAAAGACAGAACTCTGGAAATTGCTCGTGCTAGGCAAGTGCTCTGCCACTGAGCTAAATCCCCAACCCCAGCTCATATTTTTTTAAGAGAGTCATTTGATTGATTCAGCAAAGTCTATGTTTTGGTTCCTTCAGGGGTCATATCACCCCTAGTGTCCATTCAGGTACCACCAGGGGACAGCCAGAGGCAAACATGTGAACAGACAGGCAGACAGGTCCCAAAAAAAGACATAGAGCAGGTGCCCTAATTTAAGCATCATTCAAGAAAGAAACGTGGCTGTTAATTATCTGTCTCCGCCTTTTCAGCTTGATCCCCACGTCTAGTCTGATTTTCTATGCAACAGTCCCAAGGTGACCTGAATTCCCTATAAGTTTTGTTTTAAAGCTTTTTTTTTTTTACATTTACATGCACTATTTATCTGCTACAATATTTTTTCCTCAGTCTAAATCTATGCCTAAACTCCTGGAACCATGCTTGGTACTTGGAAAACCACTAGTTTTTCAAATTCTTGTATAAATTTTACCTCCTCTTAAACATTCCATTAAAAATACTCCTGTGGGGCTGGAGTGGTGGCTGAGTGGTTACGGCGCTTTGAACCCCAGCACCATGTACACAACGAAATATCTGAGCAACAAAAACCACATGAAAAACTAAATAAAACTGATTGTCTTCCTCCCTCTTAAAAAAATGTCCCTGTCTCTTAAAAAAAATACTGTGTTATTAGAGAGTCCATCTTCAGAATCCCCTCAATATTTTAACATGCTTCTGTTAAGTACTTGTATATTCTTGTGTTGTCATCTTGTATTCCCACCTCTTCCTAACAAAGAATGTCCATGTTACTGGAAGGTCCACATTTCTTTCTTACTTCTTTGGCACCCAGCACAGTTCCTGAGCTATAAGGAGTCTCAAAATCTGCGAGGCGAGTGAGACACAGTAAGGAGGCTAGGAGGAGCAGCAGCGCAGCCGGACTCCAGCTCCGCATTCTCAGGGTCGCACTGGCCTGCGTGTGCATGAGCAACACGCCCTCCTTGCGGCATGGGAATGTCTAGCACAGTCCTTTATCCTCTGATACAGTGCATTCACTAAAATGAACTTACAATAGGAAGATTAATAATAGGAGAAAAAGACAAATAGCAGCTAAGAGTCATTCACAAAGCATGAGCATTGCAGAAGGGCGGGAGAGCTGAGGCTTAAATACCCTCCAAGCTACAAAGAATGGAGACTTGGATAAGGAAAGGGTGGGGGGTGCTTGAAGTATCCTGGAGGGCAGTGGTGACAAGCTAGGGGAGGGGTGAGGGAAGAAATGCATGTGAACAAGGATGTCTTCTGCAGATAGTTTCTCAAGTAGCCTGTCAGAGTTGCCCTCAGAAGAAGCAGCAAAGTATCCAGGTGAGGTGTCCTGATCCAGGAGGGCTTTAGTCTTTTTTTTTTTTTTTCCTTTTTCTTCCAGTGTCAGTATTTTCTAGTCAATGAAATATCATAACAGTTACATTCCTTCTAAGAAAGGGGCTTTCTCCAAAGGGCTTCTCCTTGCTCTTTTGGAGAGAAAAATAATTAAGAGAATGGGGTAGGAGCTGCTGAGAGAAAGCTTGGAGCTTCTTCTTCAGTTCAAAGTTGCCATACCTTGAAGTTTCAGGTATCATTTTTCAAACTCCACTACTATCAAAAGCATATGTCTCTGCTGGGCACAGTAGCACATGCCTGTAATCCCAGTGACTCAGGAGGCTGAGGCAGGAGGATCACAAGTTCAAAGCCAGCCTCAGCAACTTTGTGAGGCCCTGAGCAACTTAGCAAGACCCTGTTTCAAACTAAATAAATAAATAATGGGCCAGGGATGTGGTTCAGTGTTTAAGTCCTCTTGAGTTCAATCCCCGGTATACCTCCACTCCCCAACAAAAGAACGTGTCTGACCAGTGCATGGGCTATCATCTGCATGTGTGGTTCTGCCCTAGCCAATAATCTTGCCCATGCTATTCTAGCCAGGACAGCCTATTTTTTCTGCCCCGCCAGGACCCCCTTGCTCCCTTCTGCAAGACCTTGGTACATTACTCCCACTGAGGACTTCTGCTTTCTTCTTGGAAGAAGACTTCTTGACTGGAGAGAAAATAGCTTTTGGCAAGTTTTTCTGACATTTCTCTTGTCTGACAATCTAAAGTACCAGTTTTACCTTCAGTGCCTGCGAGTTTCCCCGTTCTTGGTGGATTTGCCTCAGACTGTAAGATTCAGAGCAGGGACTAAATTCACCTTGTATAACACTGTATCCCACATCTTAGCAGTAAGCCAGGCCAATAAACCATATCTGCTGTTTTCATTATTACTTGACCGATTCTGTGCCTCCCTGTTCTCTCCCACACATTGCTAACTACCACATTATTGAATTTTTTTTTTTTTTTTTTTTTTACTACCCAGGCATCCAACAGGCACATGTATTCAAAGAAAGATAAATGCATGACCCGAAGTCCTTTCAACCAAAGAAAAAGGTGGCATAGTGATAATTACATGAAATAGACACATCCTGACACCAGCACTCAGAAGGTCCTCCCGGTTCAAAAAGCCACATTTGAATTTTACGTTCCTGAGTTTGGTCCCTTATGATAGCCATCTCCCTGCAGTTCACTGTACAATGGCAAAATTTGAAGTACATTTGTACTTTCCCACAACATTTGCTCTGCTTATAGCCCCACTGACACTCTCTTCTGCTTATCCCTGTATAGCTAGCCAAGCAGAAATCAACTCTGGGATATTTGTCAACAGGGCTAATGCCAAGAGCCATTTAGAATTTCTATGCTTTAAAAAAAAAAAATCATGCTGGTTAAGAAGCCTAAAGTTTTATTGAGGAGGATCTTTATCTAAGTCCAATCAGGCTGCTGTAATAAAAATACCATAAATGGAGTGGCTTACAAACAGGAAACGTTTATTGCCCGTAGTGCTGGGGCTTGGGAAGCCCAAAGTCAAGCTGCAGCCATTTCAGTGTCTGGCAATGGCCCACTTCCTCGTTCACAGATGGCCACCTTTTCTGTGTCCTCACATGGCAGAAAGGATACGGGCTTTCCCTGGAGTCTTCTTTTAGGGCACTTTTCTCATTAATAAGGGCACTACTGTCATAACCTAATCACCCCCAAAGGCCCCACCTACTTCCTAATACCATCACCTTGGCAGCAGCTAGGGTTTCAGCACAGGAACTGGGAGAGAAACAAGTGTCACTTTATAGTCACCATTTTATTTGCTAAGGGTGAGATAGATTTTTTTTTTTTTTTTTTTTGGTAACCGGGAATTAAACCCAGGAGCACTTCACTGCTGAGCCATATCCCCATCCCTTTTTATTATTTTGAGACAGAGTTACTAAGTTACTCAGGGCCTCCCTAAATTGCTTAAGCTGGCTTTGAACTTGCAATCCTCCTGCCTCAGCCTCTCAAATTGCTGGGATTACAGGCATGCCCCACCACACCCAGCTAAGGAAGCCAATGTTTAAAGAAGTAATGAAGTAATGTGCTATGCTTGTCCTGTCCTGTTAGAAGCTTGGTTCCTAGGGTGATAAAGCTGAGGTGCTAGGGAACTTTTAAGAGAGGAGTCAAAGGAAGGTCCAGTGTCAACTTGAGGACACTGCCTTCCCCCCAAATGATTGAAGAAGTTCTTACATGACCCTTTGATAATTCCCTGGAGAAGGTTCTTCTTAATGCCTGAGCCTGGTCCCTTTCACTCTCTTTCACCCGGTCTGAAATGGGATTTCTTGCTCTGACATGTGCTCCCACCATTGCCATCCACCAGGATGTGACACACCAAGCAGACCCTCCCCAGAACTGAACTGATGGAGGCACCATGCCCTTGAACCTCCAGTATTAGGAGGTCGATAAGCCTATTTATAAAGCTGGCCACTCAGGTATTTTACTATAGTGATAAAAACTTTTCTAATATGGTAGCACGGAAAGAGGAGTATGCCTAGATAGCCAGGATTCAGGAGGAATTTGGTGGTCATAGGAGAAAAAGCTAGGAAAGAAGTTTTTATTGACATATGCATTATTTCCGTTGATTCCCTTCCTTATTTGCATTTCTATATTAACTAGAAGTATATTCTAAACCACTTCAGTATTTCACCAAGTTACCCAACATTACTGGAACATCAAGAAAATAAGTAATTGACTTAGCACTCCCTTCTTAAAATTATATTTCAAACTGAACTAAACCAATGAAAAGAAATGCAAACATAAATTTAGGAGACAATAAAAGAAATTTAATTACTGGGGTTTCAAGGCTGAAGTAGAAAATTGAACATTGCTAATTCCAATCTGGCCCTGTCTTGCTCAGTGTCTCATCTTCATATGCTCACTTATTTACTCATGTTATGGAATCCTCCCCCATAATGACCTAACAAGTAATATTAAGCCTACAGTGTGATATTGTATCTGTTTATAGATAACATAAGGTTAGCAAACATCTTACTCAAACTTCACCATTCCATGAACGCCCTAAACTTTTTTTTTTTTCTTCAGGACTGAGGACTGAACTCGCCCTAAACTTTTATCCTTCTTTAAAGAGAATGTTGAGCTGCATTATATTGGGACTGTGTCCGATCCAAATCATCCCAAATTAAATCTGAAGCAAATATCCATGTCATGTCCTTATATGTGTGTCTATCTCACAACCTGTGCTGGAACAAATCTCTTGGAGGGTTTGTAGATCCAGATATGCACCAGAGCATAACCAGCCTCAGCATCCTGTAGAAAGACCCTGAGATAGGCAGATATTTGAGTATTAAAGCAAGGGACATCTGCACAGGACCATAGTATGGAGGGCCACTGGTTGCTGCTGCCTAATTTGGTCCATGAATGCACCAGTGATTGATCTCCTCACAGACTGAATCAAGAAGCTGGACACTGGCATCAGTATGCTAAGCTGCTTACCATTTCTTTTCTGCTTGTTCTTTCACCACCTTCATGAAAAATTTGTTGATCTAAAATTTGATACCTAAATAAACATGCTACAAATTTAAAATAAAGAACATTTTAAATTACTTACGTACTGCAGATGACTATAAAATATTTCTCCATGGTACAAGTTTGTTTAGATTCATATTTTTGACCATTTCTTGCACAGGGAAATAATATTTCAAAATTAGTTGTTGGAAGACAGTTCTTTGGGTTACTCACATTTCTGCATGTCTTACAAACAGAAATAGCATCTGTCTTTGCTTGAGGCTATCAAAGATACTTTGTATAGCAAACGGTATTGGAAGGTAAAGATAGGGTTCCCTGCTAGAGAAAAGGATAAGGCTGCTTACAATCTTAGAAGATAAAGATAGTGACCTCCCTGCACAACCACAGACATGTATCTACAACATGGTAGATACATGTATATGGTATAATAAAAAATTATATGTCCCTCCAAGCACAAAACAAACATACTAATGGCCCATTTTTAAAGATTCAGGTTTCTTAAGAACAGCTTTCTGTCCTCCAACACAATCCATTATACATTCAGGCCCCTTTTTGCATTGCCTTATGGGTAATGGAGCTAAGAGAAGTAACCCAACAGAATTCTTATATTCTGGGTACTGCTGTTTCTGTGAATAGCAAAATCCTTAGTCTCTAGTGTAACAGTCTCATGTCTTCTTCTAAGATATACAGCATACAATTCAGATATTCAGTAATAGCTTACAATTCCAATAAAATATCAGACTTCACAGCTCTCGATGCTAGTTTACCTCAAAGCACCTTAAATATGAAGGTACAAAGGACACATGCATTTCAAAAATATTTTAGTCAAAAAAAAAGGAAATTTATATTCAAGTCAGGTTCTTATCGTGTTGCATTCCCTAATAGCAGCCTTATCCTAGAGCACCACAGTGGCTTTACCCTTTATTTTCTTTTTAGAAAGGAATTCCACGCTATATAAATGTCTTCATGACTCCTTCTATAAAACGAGAGCTTTTTTTTAGCTGTTTGAATTAAAGTCTTCCAAACTGATCTTCTTGAAGTTACCTGCTCTCACCTGAGAATTATTCCAAATCAACATTAATCCCACCTCCTTTTTTACTTATTTGTTTACTGTAGGTCTTAAAAGCATACCAATGCATTTTGATTCCCTGTATCAGTGCCCTTGTGGAGTCCTCTCCCACATTTCATTTCAGCTTCCCTGTGGCCTACCGAGGTCTCTGCTTTGACATAGAGAATATGAAAGTGATGCTATATGAGTATTGGTGCCTTGAAGGCTTTTCTTCCCTTGCCCACCATGGAAAATAGTCCAGCCTGTCATGCTGGGAAGGCCACGTGGAAACAGTCCCTAGTGGGTAAGCAAAAAGCCCTCACATGTCCACCACTCACACCAAGGGTTTAGATAAGTGAGGAAGCCCATTTAACACCTTTTGGCCCAATTTTTGTCCACTTTAGATAAACACAGTCAAGATGACTTTGAGCAAAGAGAATTCATCTATGTAGAGCCCAGCCTATATGCAGAAGCGTGTGAATTAATGAAATGGTATCGTTTCAGGTCATGAAATTTTGAGGTGGTTGGTTACACAACAGCACATAACTGAAATGGATACAAACATTCCTCTTCCATTCCCAGGCTCATTTCTATACTCTTGAGACCTCTCTTTGTCTTTCACTAAGTTGTGATTAACCTGGGGCTCTATTGGCTCCTTAAAAGTATTCTATAGTGTGCTGCAGTCTTCTCAAGAAACTATCTTTATGCTTCCACACACCAACAATTATCTGGGGAAAAAAATACAATCTATGCTCATTTCTACTTCATCTTGACTTTCCAGTCAATTATATCACCTGGCACATACTCTTATCTTTCGACAGAAAGCAACATCTTAAAAGTCACTGAAGACTTGCTCATCCCCAGTCCTGATCTCAATCCTCTTGCATTTGGAACTGTTCAGCATTTGACTCTGGTAACCACCATATTTTTTCAAATTCATCCATTAGCTTCTATGATTATAAGCATTCCTCTCTTCCTTATAAAACCACTGTCTATCCTTCTTGATATTTTTCTGGATGTCCTTTTTTATTTGACCCCTTCATTGAGACACATCCACTAACCATGTCCCCATCCCATCTCTCCTTCTATTCTAAACTCTGTAACATCAGTACCTCTGGTCCCATGATTTTAATTCCAATCTTTATAAAATGGCATCCAAGTGATCCTAAATTAACTTTTTTTCCCCAGGCTCTAGATATTTGCTAAAGGAGAATAAGCATTTCCTGGGAGCCTATGAAAAAACATACAATAGAATGATAGACTACAGCCAGACGTGCTGAATTATAATGCTTGTGCACCAGACCCCCAGGTAATTTCTATGTGCGTGATAATCCGAGAAGCACTGCTTTAAATATATGTTTCCATCTTGCCTTGGTCAAAAATAATAATCATTTCCGCTTCTTTTCTCCAAAACTACCACAAAACATGCTCTTCCTCTCCCAGTGAGCCATTAATCCATTATGCTTTTACTATCTACTCTATCACAAAAGTCAGTATCTATAGAATCATCCTCTACTAGTGCTTCTTCCTTACCTGCCTTCAACTACCTGTCAGTTACCAAGTTGGGACCCTTTGACTCCCAGAGTATGCCCTGCCACTCCTTTTGTCGTCTGACTTGCAGTATTATTATTTATTCTCTATCACATCCAAGCTGGATACCCTCCCTCTAGCCCCCTGTCTTCCAATGCATCCTTCATAAGGCTAATCACTTACTACTTAGCACCCAAAAACAAACGATAAAATAAGAATGACAAAATAATGCACAAACTTGAAAAAATGGAAAATACAATCAAAATAACTAGAAGTATCACAGTGATATAGTCTTATGCAAAGTCATCATGGACTTTCCTTCTCTACAGATTATAAACTGTGAACTTGACAGCATAATGTTCAAGACCTTCCCCACCTTCCATTTTGACCATCTCCCTATACTCCATATTGAATAGTCAAAACAGAAAACCAGCATTTATTCTTCTGCAATCAGGAATTGTCTTCATCCTCCCCATCACAATAGTTGAAATTAGACTTCTCTTTCAGGGCTCCTCCTTTCCTATCCAGAACTCCCTAATACTCCAGTCTAGAAACAGGCATTCTTCCTTCCTCTGAGCCTATCTTACCTTGATGAACTGTATTCTATTGTTTAAATGCATATTTAATCACATTTTGTTTTCCTGCATACACCTGTTCATAGGACTTAGCTCCTCAAGGTGAAGATGGCATCCTATTTGCCTCTGTAGTCCCCACAATCGAGTCAACAAAATAAAGACCCTGTGTAGTTGGTTGAATTAATAATTGAGTGGACTCATATTGTCCACTGAGTTCAACTCTGTTGCTAACTTTTACTTATTTGCTAAAAAACTAAATTAAAAAATGTTTTAAAAGAATAGGAATTTCTCCATTGGTTTATTTCATTATTTCACAACATTGTGTTGTGGTGACTGGTAAATTTTCCTCCCACAGATTTCTGTGGAAATCTTGATAAACTTTGGGCTACATCATCACCACTGGACAAAATTACAATTACATTCAGAGTGTGCTTTGTACACCCAAGGTAGCCAAAGTCCATGTTTCTTCTTCAGTTTATTATAAATAAAACTACCGTTGCTAGGGATGTGTCATCAAAAATATGCTACCAGGAAGTAGAGATCAACCAGAAAAACTACAACTCAGTAAAAAATGAGCATCTCCTTTCTTGAAGTATATAATCATGTTTAAAAGAAGACTTCCTGCAGGAATGTGGAATAGTTCCTGAACTTAAATTTTATGATTATATGATTAGTTAAGACCGGCTGAGTTTGTTGAAAGGAAAAAAAGAGAGAGAGAGAGAGAAGAAAACAGGAGTTTAGAAGCTATTAGTTCTTGCACTGAGGAATTCTGCTGCAGGAGTAGATGAAAAAGCATAAATATTTTAAACTTAAATGATCAAACTTACATGGGAACTTTTCACCACATCAAGGAACAGGAAGGAAGGAAAGATATTGTTAGCTTTTAAAATTCCATGTAAACAGAACCAGGGAAAGTCTTTAGTGGCTGTGGCATACCTTCTTTTAAAAAGCAAGTACATTGCTTTCCTTATTTTAATAGTTAACTAAATATAGAATGTTTATGATTGATTATTCGTAAGGGGTTTTACTTGGCCATCTTTAAATGTCACAATTCAACATAAAGCAACCAGAAATAGGGGGAAATAAAAAGCATGGGAAAAATATAACTTGCTGCGTTTGATTTGCTCCCAGACAAGAATCTGAAATCTGCACCAGGATTAAGTGGGGGCAAGGAGAGCTTCTTACTACCTTCCAAGGAAGAAATTCCAGGACATCCAATGACAAAAGCCACAGCAACAACATACTGGAGATTCTGGATGCATAGATAAAATTAGGAATCTGATTTTTTGTTTTGTTTTGTTTTCAACTTTACAAGTTAAGCATTTTTATGACATTTGGTTACTTCCCGTATTACCTCATATGCCTAGGGTCTAATTATGTGTCATTCACCTGCAGGGTTTTGTTCCTATTTTTCCCCTTAGTTGCTATTTGACCATTTTCTGTTTATTAGCCTTCTTTATCAAAGAAGGTTGGCAGCTAGGAAAAAAAGAAAAAGATAAAATAACCCAGTTAACGCTTTCTTCAGAATTGGAAGATATTTTGATAGGAAACATCTTATTTTCTGTGAGGGCAGGGACTGACTTTTACATTGTTATCTCCCAGCATCTAGAATAATCCCTGACACATACTAGCTATGCAATGCCTGCTGCTCAAGAGAAGTGGGGAAAGCGAATCAAGCATGGACATTTATAAATTCTCTAAGACATCCTTCTCTTCCAATGATATAATTGAAAGTTGGCATTGGTAAAAGCCACATGACATACATGAACTTGTGCCAAGCAATGTTCCAGTTTAGTTGTTCAGCATTACAGGGTGGCTGTGATTCCTTGATCAACATCCAAACCCCAGGTTGCTTCAGAGTTTCTAAGACAACAGCTTTCAAACAGTTTTTAATGTGGTCCAGAGTAAGAGATAAATTTTACATGAAGATCTAGCACACATACCACCACCACCACCTACCCACCACACACACACACACACACACACAAAGACACAGGGGTGAGGAGTTTCAAAACCATAATAAAAGTTGTATGCAACAATACTTTAACTATGTAAAATATATTGATTTGTTCTATTTCATTTTTAAATGTTGTTTGCAATCAGTTAGATTAATATCATAACCAGTTAATAGGTTGGAACTGCAGCTTTCAAATCACCCCTTAAGCCCACTTTAGCTAAGGATGACTGCTGTGAAAAGACTGCGAAGGGTGACCTAGATTTTGGCTCACATTCCTGGTGCAGAGGATCATATGGGCACAGTTTCAAACTGCTCTCAGCAATGGACTGGACTTTAATCTTTCTAGTTCTAGGTTAAAAAAAGAAAGAAAGAAAGAAAAGAAAATAGAAAAAAAAACTGGAATATCTTCAGATAGATTTGGATTTCAAACCATGGCTCTGAAGCCAGGAAGAGTCCACAGCTCCTCACAGTTGGACATCTGCAGACCATTAAGCCACCTCTTCAATGCGTATTTCAATCACTCACTAGCACTATAGTTTGCATAGAGAACACATAGCTGGGCTTTGAAGGCTATATACAAGTTTCTCATCAAGTCCCACAAGGGAGAGGGCAATGAAGAAATATAATCACCAGTGAGGACGAAGAAAAAAGATACTTTTGACATTGGCATGTGTGAAATAGGAAGTCTGATGGTCAATTTTCAGAATGCACCCTTAAGGGTACCATATAAAAGGAAGTCCTCTTAAGTCAAGGAAGCATGAGGCTAGGAGGAAGCCATGGTTAAACTACCCAACATGTGTCTCCTTACACTTGTGAACACCACCCACTTCCTGTACCCTGCTTACCTTCTTTGACTTTCCATACCCTGCCTACCTACTTCCTGTACCAGGCCCTATTCAATGTTAGCCCATCATGTAAACTGTACCCCTGAGCTCCTCCAATCCAAGTGAAGAGCAGGATTACATCGGATAGAGGATAAATACCCAAGGATTTCCTTTGTGCTTGTCTGCACTTCAGAACACCCCACCACCACAAACCCACCTTCTCATGGGAGTAAAATCTCTGCCTTGCTTATCCACCTCCGAACATGTGTTTGATTTCTTTCTAACAGGCATTTGATCAGGCTGATGCTAAACTCACATCGCTCTGAAGCCTGGAAAATCACTAGAATGAACTGAAGCAAATACCCAAATAAGCAAAGAATACTGGAGTTTTCATATTAATTATCCAAAGTTTCTCTTTTGCTTTCATATACTCATCATCAAATACTGTGTGTCTGCTCTATACCAGGCTCTGATCTAACAAGGAAAATCTCTTGCCTGTTGAAGCTACTTTGAAATCTGGGTTAAATATATGAGACATGTAATATACACTCTTCCTCCATAGAGCAATGTTGCATATTTTTTATAAAAGGACAAATCAAATTCATCCAAACATGCTGATAATTTCCAAGTCATTCAAACTTGCTGGAAGAGGAGCCCTGGTATGGGCTGGCATCCAGACATAAGGTGTGGTCACTGCCCTTGTAGGGCTTTCAGGGAAGTGTGGGCAGGAACACATGGGATTTCCAGAGCAATGTGAAGAGAGCTATGATGGAATATGAGAGCAACAGAAAGAAAGCACAGGGGGAGGAGCACCTAATCAGCAAAATGCTTTCAGAGGCTTCTGCAGAGGACAAGGCACTTCAGCATTTAAGGATCAATAGAAATTTGCTGGATGGACAAGAAGTAAAGGCTCCAAACAGACTGCAAAATTATGGAGTATGAAAAAAAGGATTCAAGTGTCAAGAGAGTCCTATAGTTCATGAGAAAAGCTGAAGATTATGCTGATAGTAGCCAGAGAGGCCTAGAAGGATATTGATTTGAGAGTTGTTAATAAATAAGTTTCACTTAAAGCCACGAACACAAATGAGAGTTAGGAAAATTAAAGAACACGAGGAGCTCATAATTCTGTTTGACTTACATCTGAGCGATGCTTCTTTGTTATACTGTGCCCTAGTCCCACCCATCATAGCCATCTCCGTCATAATCATCACAGCTACTATTTATCAAGACTCTACTGGGAACTTCACATGTCACTCCTTATTTAATCTTCACAACTGCTTAGTGAAATGGATCCCATTGTTAACCCCATTTTCCCAAGATCACAGACCAACTACGGATGAAGTCAGTGTTTGACACAGGTGATCTGATTCCAGAGCCCCTAGCACCTAGTGCTCATACATATATCCTTATAGATGTGAATAAAGATTGTCTACACCCCATCCCCAGGCTCTTGCACCTGGATTATCAACACTGGCTGCACAGTGCTGACTCACACTGCCCTGAAGAATAGGTGTAGCGTTCTGCCAGAACTCTCTTCGTTCACAACAATGTTAATTAGTAAATTCTTGTTTCTAGAATTATTTCTCCCTACTCCTTTCTGGCCTACCATCGAGACCATGTTAAAGCTTTTAATCTAGATCCTACTTTTTGGCATATTCAGTATATTAATGGTTTCATAATTTGCAAATTGTAAAATTAGGATTTGCCAGCATGATTTCAAAGCCTTCTAAGGACGGAATCTTGTCAAATGCACTAGGCAGTGGAAATTGTAGGTCAGCACTGTGTTTGTTTGGGCTATAAATTTCCTAGGAAATGGAGGCTAGTTTATATTTCCAACAACTGTTGAGTATAAATCAAATGAGAACTTCTGAAGCCAGATGCTTCATTTGTTATTTTAATGTGTATTTGATTTTCAGAAGGATCGCAGGGTCCGTGTTATCTCTTTATTCAGTGAGTGGCTGAAATCATTTCTTTGTCTTTGAGAGTAGAAGCCTTCATGGTCAGTCAACACTGGCTGTGAACTTGAACTCTTGTGTAATTTTACTCGTGGATGGATTTGAAAGTTCTACCTAGCTGGCTTCCTGAGAGTGGCAATTTAAATAGCTCTCATAGAAGTCACAAAAATGCTAGGCCAAGAGGGTAATAAAGTAGTTCTTTTAAAGTTCAATGAGTCATAATTTAGCATGAAGTAGATTGATTGGAGGGACAATTGCAAGCTGGTACTTAGTTAGGATCCCGGAGTCGTCTCTGTAATTACGACTGTTATGAAGGCTGTTGGCACTAATAGACAGCAAAGATGGGTCATGTCAAGAGTCCACTCAAACACTTGTGGGTTCAGAGAATGAAATGCACGTTGAACCTTTTGGTGTCTGAGTTTGTTAACTGTTGGCGAAATGCCACTTCCTGTTCCTAAGAAAAGAGGCTTGAAAAAATCTCATAAAAAATGACTTAAAAGGCTTCCTTGACTTCAAAGGGCTCTTACAAAACAACATTTTGATGAGTTAAGTGTAAAGGAATCAGAAACATACGGATTAAATTTCCCTTAATAGAGTCATGTGTCTAAAAATGGAGGGAGAAAAAAGTGTCAAGTTTATGTTGCTCAACATGTTTCAAAATTGTCTTAGAGTCACTATTGATCCCCAAAGTTGTCGAATTCTTCCATTCTGACACAATCCTGGCATAGTAACATCTAGAAGGACAGCCAAAGGGCCCCCCCCCCCGAACAAAGACAAACATGTCTGTGTTGGTAGGGTTAACCAGGTCATCCTCTCTCCAGTCCATTATGCCATGCTCTGCTTGAAAGGAAATCGCAGTGTCACAGGACAGCGCCCCTAAGAACAAAGGCATTCCTAGACCAGACCTCCTCTAAGGTCAGGCAATTGTCATCCACTTGCCACTCAGATGAATCTGAAGCTGACTTCGCTGTCTGAACAAAGGGTGTACCAGCAAGCCCTCACTGGCCACGAGGCGTCGTACAGCATCTCTTGTTTGCATTTAATCTTCACATCTTTACTCATAATTCTGTAGGTTTCTAACCTTTGAAATTAAGTCATGATTATTTCCCAAGTGGGGACAAGGCTTCTGGGAAAGGATAAAATTGCAAAATACAGAGAGAAATCAAAATCATTTGCAGTGATGAACAACTGCAAATTTCTGATCAAGAATTACTGCACATCAGTTTTCCCACTAATTTAACTGACAGGCAGCTCATGCCTGATGTATTCTGTATTTGAATGTCTTTTAAAGAGCAAAGCACTTAACCTTCGAGGGCAAAGGAAAACAAGACCATACGTGTTTCTCAGTGAGGCAGTAGATATCAATGAATATAGATTTTGCTAACTATTAGATACGAAGCATAACCAAATTTAATTTGTGTGTGTGTGTTTGGTCCAATATGATAATGTGAATTTTTACAGGAATATTCACAAGATGGATCCCTGTGGTTGTGACGGTTTTAGAGCATAAAGGAAAAATTTCTCAAAGTAGACATTTCTTCATTTAATTTGCTTGTGATATGAACTGCTGCATAATGAGCTCTCTTTTTTTTAGGTGGTATCAACATTTTTTATTAGTGCATTATAGTTGTACATAGTGATGGGATTTGTTGTCACATATTCATAGATGCCCACAATACAGCCATACAATTTGGTCAGTATACCCCCATACCCCTCTACCTGCCTCCTCTCGTCCCCTGATCCCTTGCCTTTCTTCTGGGTCCTATAATTTTCCTAAAATACCCAAGGACAGTGACATATTCTTTATTTTTTTGCAGTTTAGTAACTAGGAAATTTTCTTTAAAAATTCCAAAAATTTTTGTATTAAAATTTTTTTAACTGTTACATAAAAAACAAGAATGATAAATATTAATGGGGCATTATGTGATGTCTCACTACATGTATACATTGTGTAGTCAGGTTTAGCATATCTACCTCCTCAAATGCTTATCACTATTTTTTATTAGTGCATTATAGTTGTACATAATGATGGGATTTATTGTTATGTATTCATAGATGCACACAATACAGTAATACAATTTGGTTAATATCCCTGCCCTAGCACCCTTCTACCTCCATCCTCCCATCTCCCAATCACTTGCCTCTCTTCTGGGTCCTATATTTTTCCTAAAAAAAACCCAAGTATAGTGACATAATTCTTATACCTCTGAAGAACATTTTTCATATACATGACTATACTATATACAGTGACATACTTATAAATGCTTGGAATGTACCTTGCTTCACCTCAGTTCCAACATTTCCCCTTCTCCTCCCTTCCTGTCATCCCTTGTTATTTTTTGATATATTTGGCAACAGGATTAAACATTTACATTTTTGTAAAGGCATGCAGTATAGCTTGTTCAAATATCTTATGCCATATCTTACAACTTTATCTCATAAATATTAACATGTTACTTTTTTATTCTATGGTTCTAATCCATGAATTTATCTGCCTTTCCCCCAAGCCTGGGTTTAGCTCCAACAACCACAAATGAGGGAAAACATTCAGCCCTTGGCTCTTTGGGTTTGGCTAACTTCGCTCAGCATGATTTCTTCCATTGCCACCTATTTACCTTCAATGGATGCAATTGCAATATCATTGCTTCTAATAGCTGAGTAGAACTCCTGTGTGTGTGTGTGTGTGTGTGTGTGTGTGTGTGTGTGTGCGCGCGCGCACACCAGAGCTTTTGGATCCATTCATTGAGAGGCATCTCGGTTGGTTCCATAATTTAGCTATTGTAAATTGAGCTGCTATGAACATAGATTTTGCTGTGTCACTATAATGTGCCAATTCTAACTCCTCTGGGAAAATACCCAGAAGGAGGATAGCTGGGTGGATCCAACCCTAATTTTTTAAGGAGTCTCCATACTGCTTTCCAGAGCAGGTGTGCCACTCTGCAATTTCAGCAATAGTGTGCTAGTGTTCCTATCTCCCCTCAACCCCTCTAGCATTGTTATTGTTTGTATTCTCTATCTTTGCCAGTCTTACTGGAGTAAGGTGAAATCTTAACGTAGTTTTGACTTGCATTTCTCTGATTGACAGTGATTTAAAACACTTTCTCATGTATTCATTGGCTTGCTCAATGTCCTCTGTTGAGAAGTTTCTATTTAGCTCTCTGGCCCATTTATCAATTGGATTGTTTGTGGGTTTGTTATTAAGTTTTTTGAGTTCTTTGTAAATTTTGGATATTAATTCCCTGTCAGAGGGATCGCAGGCCATGATTTTCTCCCATTCTGTAGCTTGTCACTTGACTGTTTTGACTAATTTCTTGGCTGAGCAAAAACTTTTTAATTTAATAGCATCCCACTCATTGATTCTTGACTTCAATTCTTATGCTTTTGGGAATCTTGTTGAGGAAGTCGTTGGAGTGTGGGTCCTAATTTTTCTTCTAGCAGTTGTATAGCAGCTGGTTTAATTCCTAGTTTCTTGATCCGTTTAGATTTGATTTTTGTGCAAGGTGAGAGATAAGGATCTAATTTCAACTTCCTGCAAATGCCTGTCTGGTTTGTCCAGCACTATTTGTTGAATAGGCTGTCTCTCCTCCATGTTATATTTTGACCCCTTTTATCAAGTATCAGATGTTAAAAGATTTGTAGGTTTGTCCTAGAGTCTTCTATTCCATTTGTCTTCACTCCTATTGTGATACCAGTACCATGCTAATTTTAATACTACAACGAGCTGCCTTCTTAAAACAGAACTGAAGAGAGGAAAAAATTGATTCATCAAATCCATAGTACCTTTCTAAATAGTATAGTTTTATTTATATCAATATGTACCTTTTTTTCTTTTCCACATTCTTTTATTGGTGCATTATAGTTGTACATAATAATGGGATTTGTTGATACATATTCATAATGCATAAATAAAACAATATAACTTGGACAATATCACTCCCCAGTCCTTCCCCTCCCCCCAACCCCTGGTCCCTTTTCTCTTCCGATCTCCCTTTTATTTTCATGAGATTACCCTACCAACCTCCCCCACCACCACCACCGTTTTCCTTTTTTCTCTCTAGCTTATACAAATGAAAGAAAACATATTACCCCTGACCTTTGGAGCTTGGTTTATTTCACTTAACGTAAGAGTTGCATGTTCCATTTATTTTCTTGCAAATGAAATAATTTCATTTTCTTTTATTGCTGAATACAACCTCATTGTGTACGTATACCACATTTTCTTTATTCATCCATCCATTGATGGACACCTAAGCTGGTTCCATAGGTTGGTGATTGTGAACTGTGTGGCTATAAACATGGGTATCCACAGATCACTATAGCATGCTGACTTTAATTCTTAGGATAAAAAACAGTGGAATAGCTGTGTCATGTGGTGGTTCCATTCCTCTTCTTTTAAGGAAACTCCATGCTGATCTCCATAGTGATTGTACTAATTTACAATGTCACCTAGAGTGTAAAAGTGTTCCTTTTTCTCCACATCTTTTCCAGTATTTACTGTTTATCTTCTTTATAACTGTCATTCTGACTGATATGAGATGAAATCTCACTGCAATTTTGATTTGCAATTCACTAATTGCTAATGATGTTGAACATTTTTTATATGTTTGTTGGTCATTTGTGTTTCTTTTTAGAAGTTCTGTTCAATTCATTTGCCCAAATATTTATTGGACTTTTTAGTGTTGAGTTCTTTATATACTCTACATATGAATCCACTGTCAGAAGAGTAACTAGCAAAGATTTTCTCCCATTCTGTAGGTTCTCTCTTTCACATTTTTTTTTTGCTGTGTTGAAACTTTTTAATTTGCTGCCATCCCATTTATTAATTCTCAGCATTATTTCCTGAGTTTAGGAGAACTTTTAAGAAAGTTTTTGCCTGTGCCTAAAACCTGGATTGTTGACCCTATATTTTCTTCCAGGAGTTGCCTAGTTCTCTGGTCTAATTCCAAGGTCTTTGATGCATTTTGAGTTTACGTTTGTGCAGGGTGAGAGATGATGGTCTAACCAGTTTTTCCAGCACTATTTGTTTAAAAGGATGTTTTTTTCTCCAATGCGTGTTTTGGGCATTTTTGTCAAGGATTACATGACTGTAGATGTACGGGTTTATTTCTGTGTTTTCTATTCTGCACCATTGGTACATGTGTCTATTTTGTTACCATAGCTCTATAGTATAATTTGAAGTCAGATATTGTGATGTCTCCAGCATTGCTTTTTGGCTGAGTATTGCTTTGGCTATTCTGGTCTTTTACTCTTCCAAATGAATTTTAAACCTAATATGTCAACACATTTCTTAGAAAAGGCAATGAATAGAACCTTCAAATAGTGGTTGAATATATACAATTTCAAGGAAAGATTGATAAATCAATCTATACTAGTAAATAAATAGCATCATTTTAAATATTTTTCTTTCAACATATCATCAAATTTGATTCAAGTAAACGTGCATTATTTTAGCAATACCAAGTGATACAAAAACCTAGTACAGATTTTTGTTTCTGGATATGTTCAAAATCATCCCTGTGCACATCTCATTACTCAAAGATCCCAGAAGAAAAAGAACCAGCCTACCATGATTCTATACCTCAGCAAAGTTTGGGGCTTCTGGGGAACATTACCAATAATTTCATCCACTCTTGGCCTAAGTTAACAAATGAGAATGCTGAATGTTCCTTGAAAAGAAACTTCTAGGAAACCTGGTGAATCAATGTAAAGAAGAAAATCATGTTAAAAGGATGAATAAGGCATAATCTTACAAAAGTATTCAAAATAGTGATTCCACACATTTATTTACTCTGTCCCTGGAGATAAATATTTACCTTGATGGTTGCTGATCATCCCTGAATTTCTAATTTTCCAGGAGAGATGTGAGACATCCAACATTCACACAGAGGACACAATAAATAAGCTTTCTTTCAATAAAGATAATTTGCAATTTCTTATTCCTCAGTCTTCTGTAAGTCTTGAGATTAGCTACCCAATCCCTCTTCCAAAAGATTTCAAATATTTTTCAAGAACTCTGTATACACATGGAGCTGTCATGCTCTCTCATGCGACATAACTACAGGTCAGGAATCCTTTAATCCAGCAAATACCTCCCCTTCTGGGAATGCAGCCCTTGAATTTCCCTTGTAAGAGAATGACTAATTTGGGTTAAATAATGTCCCCCAAGGTGCTCCTTACAAAATTTATAACCTTCCAGAGGACTGGTAATTAAGTCACTAAAACTTCCTTGTTAATCATCTCATCTGAGCTAGCTGTATAGTTTGGGAATATAGGCTACTTGTGAATACAAGGAGGAAGAAAGAGTGAAGAAAAGGCAGGGTGACTCGAAGACAAGTTTTACCAAATCTGCAGGTTTATTTAAAACTAGCCCTAGACTAGTCATACCCCTAGACTGTCACCTTATACCAACAAAACTATATTTTACTTCTGTTGTTTCAAACAATTTGTAACTACATCTCTGGCAGTTCTGTTACCTGACTAGCAAATTCAAATACTGCAACATCGTGTAGAAACGCCCGAAAAGTGAAAACAGCGTCAGCACCTCTTTTGCAGGGAGTAATAATCCTCGGCTGTCGGTCCAGACTGTTTATTATTGCTTAATTTCCTTCAATGAAATGCAGTGATCTTTTTATTTTATTTTTGATACCAGGGATGAACCAGAGCCTCCCACGTACTAAGCCCATGCTTTACCACTGAGCTACACCCCCAGCCCCTAAAATGTTTTCAATCTCTCAAAAATCATAACTGGAAAGGGAGTCCCGAGGTGCATAAAACTTCAGGGAGCTGATTTTAACATGAGTTGGGGTAATGTTTGGGATCAACCCTAGGTAAACTTGAGAACACGTTTACAAAGCAGAGAGCTAAGTTTCCACACTTTTCAAGGATCTTCCTACCAAGGGTGCTAAAATCAAGTTTTTACCACAAAATTCAGTTCCACTTACAAAAATGTAGAAATTTTTGGAGCTACTATTCCCATCTGCTAGTACAGTGGATGGTAGCATTTTCTTTGAGTTACTTTTGTTTTCAATGTGTTGGGCAGTAAAACACCAGCTTTTATATTTTCTCTTTGCAGTAGATCTGGTTTGCTAATTTGGATCACTCCATGGTTATAACTAAACAAAAATGGAGAAAAATAAAAAAGGGAATGGAAAAACAAATAAATATGATTTGTTGGGATAACGGAATACTGGGAGATATTTTCCAGGTGTAAATATTGTGATTTTATTTGCAGCATATTTTTCTGTTAAAACAACTGTAACATAGTAATACTTATTTTAAGCCTAATCTTCATTATGCAAGAGTGCTAAAACTCACAAACTATTCCACCAGGAGATAATATAACAAGTTCCACGTGCATTAGTCTTGTAGCTGGGTCAAAGTACCCTCAATATTCAGCCAGCATCCTGTGGTTATCATCAGCCTATAAAATAGGTAATTAAAGCCCAAGCAGGAGAGATTGAGGATCCGTCCTCAACCCCAGAAAACAAAGTTGGGCTTAGACATGGAGCAACAGGTCAGAGACCTGGAAATACCACTAGCAGAGTTGCCCCAAAAGTCAGAGGATGGAAATTCCATGACACAAAATAAGAAAATACTGGAGCCAGCAGTAGAACAGGTTTGCAACCATTTTATATTTGTCAAATGCTAATTAAATTCCCTGAACTCTAGGAATTAGATTGACACCAGAACTTGACTTGGGGTAAACTCAGGTCCATCTTGGGTGACACAAAATTATTTCAACTTGGAAACTGAGTGTAGGTCAAATGAACAAAGCGGTTTTCTCCACCAGTTAATTGCATTTACTCTTCTTTCTCTTCTTCTTCCTTTTAGGGTAAATTTACCCAATTTCCCCCAGCTAGAATGTCCCATCCCTCTCCACCAATGCTCTGTTTGTTTTTTTTTTTACTCTACTTTGAAGGCCAAAAGCCATTTCTATTTGTTAGAGAAAATAATCCCAAGTCTATCAATCAGTGTCCATATTTGGCATACCATGGGAGCCCACTCATGGGCAGTGCTTAGAAAATATGGTTATATGTATTGATCACACTAACAATAATAGTACACATTATAATTAATTCTAAAATTGCAAATAATAATATAGGTATTTTTGAGAATTTAAATTTCACTTACTTTTTAAACTTTATTTAGTTATGTGTGTTTATTTATCTATTTATTTTGGTACTAGAGTTTAAATCCAAGATGCTTTTAACACTAAGCCACAACCCCAGTCCTTTTTATTTTATTTTTTTTTTTATTTTGAGACACAGTCCTGCTAAATTGCTGAGGCTGGCCTCAAATTTGAGGTCCTTCTGTTTCAGCCTCCAGAGTCATTGGGATGACATGACAGGCATGTGTCACCACACTGCAATTTATTTGCTTTAAAAAATAAAAAATAAAAAGCTGGGGTCCATGTTTGATGTGAAATGGAATGCTACATTGCTACTACATTTTCTCAGTTTAGGGCCATGAGTCATCCTGGCAGGAAAATTATTTAGGGGCACGACTACTTTTCAAACCTACCAATGATTTGTGTCAACGCTGTACTTTCAGAACATGGGCTCTCATTTCTATCATTTAGGCCTTTGACACGTTTGTGACTTTAGTCCTGAATCATCCTCTTGACTCATTTTATTCCTTTTTTCCTGTTTTGCTTCAAATCATTTTAGCTCAGTCTCATGAATCACATCTCCCTTTAATTTTCTATCAAAACTTGGTGCTGCCTCATTAAAATAACAATAGCAGTAACGGAAGGAAGATCAATAGAAGAGAGAGAGTGTGTGGGGGAAGGTGGAGGGCAAAAGGGAGGTACTGGGGAATGAAAATGATCAAAGTATGTGCATAGACAAATATGGCATAATGAATCCCATTCTTATAATTATCACACACCAATAGACAACAACAAAAACTTCCGGTGAAGATTCAAACTTTCATTTCCCTTCTCAACTGTGATTCAGTTTCTTCTCACTAACTCTGCAATAATTAAAGATAGCTTCTGTCCATATCCACACCCAAGACCCTACAGATCAGCACAGCCTTGGATGCCAGCAACCCTTCTAGGTAAAACCAACAGCAAATGCTATTAAGTAGAAGAGGTCCTGCTCTAGCATACATAATTCAATTCCTTCTAAATATTAACAATAATAATAACAATAATAATAATAATTCAAGAAATCCCAAGGAAAAGAACATGAAAAGCAAACTGAAAATTTGGAATCGGAAAGCCAGAATGAATGTTATTAATATACGCAAAAGGGGAAGCTTTCATGTTATCTTTAGACATTATTCATTTTCGGATTTTATTTTATTACAACTAATAATGCTTTAAGTAAAGAATCATTTGGTTTTGTTCTGTCTTAATCTTAATTTCCCATAACCTTTCCAAACTCTACTCTGATCGTTTCTTCATTCATTGAATAAAAAAAAAAAACTTCCCGTAGAGAATTAAGTGGGCGATTCATCATACTGAGTGTATTGACTGAAGTCACCTGCCTTTAGTATACTAAGATACCATTAAATGAAACCTCTTCTTTCAATTACCTAAAGTGGAAAGAATTAAGCTTCAAAACTAGCTTTATTATGTCACTTGTGGTCTTCCTCTAAAATTAAAATCTTAGTCTGCTGACTCACCATAGCACTGAGAAAGAATGGAGACTTATTTGTGTTCCAAAATAAACATAATTCATAAATGTATGAGTTAGTGTGCACTATAACAGGCTAATGAAGACAAGAATCATTATCCAAAAATGCATGATATTCTGCTGATTATATTTCCTTTTCAGTGTAGAACAATGGATTTAAACCATACAATGAAAAAATCCATCTTCTAGAGTACACAGTATATTTTCTTTCATATATGAAAGGATCATACCCTACCTCTCTATAGGTATTTATTCTAAATAAACCCATTCTTTAGACTTGGGAAAGAGAATCTTCCTAACTGGGTACAAGAAGCATGTAAAGACTGAAAGACACATCAGTGTCCAGAGACACCCCCATAAACACACATACCAACCAGGACCCATCTTACTTTTTGTTCAAATGAGAAGTTGGAATGCTGTAAAATTTAGCTCAAGGTTTTTTGTAGAGTTTAAAATCATATTGTAAATTTTGCCTGTGAAAAATTCAAATCAAACTTTAAAATTCATTCTACCTACCTATATTGCTTTTAATAAATGCTATGCTCTTGAAATCAGTTATTTGAATAAAAATTAAAATTATTTCTAACACTGACATTGAACTACTTTTGCCCTTATCAGAGGTTTCATTAGAATGAAACTGGCATTTATGGAAAAGTCAGATGAAATACTTGTGGACTAAAACAAAAGACAGGTTGAATCTGTTTGTCTACTCTGCCTCTCGGGTTAACTCTGTCAACCTACAAACCTAAAGAAAAAGCGGTATTAAATGTAAAGACGGATCAGCAATTACCAAATGCAAAGTATTCTCTATTCATAAGACCATTTTGCTTTCATGCAATTTCTGTCATATGTTGCACTAATATATGATCCCAAATGTTGGAAATAACCACCAGGCTTTTCTCAACCATGGAAAAATTGGCTCATTGGATCTGTTATTGCATATCGTAAGTACAAGATTATAAATACAAACTGGAAATAAGCTCATTCAATTGATAAATAGTACAAATCTTTTTTTAGAGTGAGTAATACAGGAAACAATTATGAATTTCATTTCATTTCATTTTAGACCTACATAGGGTCGAGAGCAAATTTTCCTTAAGTTTGCTGCAATGAACCAACAATAGAGTAACAGGAGAGAAAATATACAAATTTATTAGCATGCACAAAGACATCCCAGCAGCCCAATAAGATTAAAAAATGCATACACCCCCTTCAAAGGACAGAGGGAAATGGGGGTTTGGAAGGAGTTTGGAGGGATAGAAAATAATTTTTAGGGAAAAATGAAAACAGACGGGTCAAAAGGACAAGCAACGGCCTGGGACAAGGTTCCTCTCAGCTCTGGGGGAGGTGAGAGACACAAGTTCACTGTGAACCAAGGGTGGCACATATGATAAAGGCCCCCAGGCAATCTCTAAAGAGCTAACCTCAAAGGAATAGGTGAAAAGTCAGTCTAGGCTTCACTTTCCATATCTTCTCTGCTTACTTGATAAGATTTATTCCTTCCAGGATGGGAACAGCTCTCAGGCAGATAGGAGAACTTCAGTGAAAAGCTCTCTGCACATTCCCCCCTCCCACCCACAGGAGGAAGGGGTGTTGTCAAAACTGATGGACAGTTGGGAAAACTTGGTTCAGGAATGGAGCAGTGGATGGGGGTAGAACACTTGCCTGGCATGTGGAAGAACACAGGTCCCGATCGAACCCCCAGTATGACGTACACAATTAAGGATGAGAAAAACAAAAACCACTTGAAAAAAAAAATTGATTCTCTCTCTCTCACTCTCTCTGGTTCTGAGACATTTCTCCTGCTCTGCAAATGAAAGCACCATAGTTCTGGGTATGGTCTCTAAGCTCCAAAAAACTAAAGTTTTTACAGATAATTAGAATAAACTCATGACAACTTATAAACTGTGTAAAATGATTTAATGCAGAATAGCTTATTTATCCAAGTAGTTTATAAGAAAGCATTTGAATTCAACTTGTTACATGCATTTACAATTTAAAGTGGATAATGGAAATAAATATCTGGGAAGTCGACTCTTTCCAAAACATACACATACTAAAGCGAAAGCATGCTTGGGATGCTTGGGTTTGATTTATTTCTACTCTTCTTCATCATCATAATCTTTTTCCTTTGATCAATACAATAACCTTAGCACTCTTCTAACTCAATACCATGAAATTCTTACAAAGACCTGTTTCTATCAACATACCAGTAAAAGCTACAGTTCTAATGAGAACCACAAGAATAATTTTGGACAGAGTACCCTTCATTATGGAACATTAGTTAACTGGCTGTACTTTGTACACCTTATACATGTATTTTGATGTATCTGTTATGGGAAAGAATTCCATTATTTGCACATATTGAATGTTAGCCATTTGAAAAAACAAATGCTACACAACCTATATTTTTATATAGACTTTTACAATTTCACTTTCATAAGGCCAAAATGTTGCCTCAAAATAAATTATTTCTTAGGTTGTACCTGGAAAGCGAAGTTAAATAAAGAATTATTGGAGTTTATGATACCGCATCATCAAGTCTAAAAGTACAAGGTAAAGTAAAATATTAAGTAATTGATTCTTAAAATTGCTTTTTAATTCTGAAGTCCAGTACCTCACTGACAAGAATCAATAGGACAGCATTTCAAATATATGACTTTTTTATTATACACTTGAGATTTCAGACTATAAATAGAATTATATGTTTTACTCTGGTGAATCATGCCACTGCATGCATTTAACAGTCTGACAAAAATTGAAAATCAAAAAGAAATTTTTTTAGAGCACTTTAGAATAGACACTGGGTGGTTTGAACTTTTTTTCCCACTGCTTTTAGGATCAGGGAATGGGGACTGAAATTAGTGAAGACTGAAATAAATGTGAATGGATATGCATCTTCACCGTCCTTTCATTTCTAGCTTTGTGCTTCACCCTAGGATTTGGCATATAGAATATCATTCATCCTGAAGCTCCTCAGTGGGTGAATGCCTTTTGGCTGAGTTATATCTTCCAGTACAGGAAAACTGATTGTCATACACTTTTTAGATGCTACTAGTTAGACCATGAGGTCTTGTAATGCCTACTAAGGCTGCGTAAAGAATGTGGAATGCGACAATACGAAAGGGCAGTAAAAGGAATTGGAAATTTCATGAGAGCTTGCAACATTTTTTTCCTAGGCCAGACAGAACTGTGAAATATATTTGAAAATTAAACTTCTTAAAAAAAGAAAAACTATCTTAGTATTAAATTTAGGATCTTTGAATTAAAGATTCAACCATTTTGTAAATATAAAGACTAATAAATTTTGAAAACATTATAAAGCTACATCATGAACAAATGTGCAAGAAAAGTTCATACTGATGAGAAACTAAAGATACTCTATTGTTCATGTGCTCTTAAAGATACTAAAAAGACAAAACAGAAAATTTGATTGCAATCACAGAAAAAATGGGACATGATAAATATTCCTCATGAATGGTTAATCTTTGCCAATAAATGTATCTTCAAAGTAAATGATACACACTGTTTTATGAATTGAAAAAGAATCCAAAGTTTAAAACCTACAGTAGGGGAGAAAAATTAATATGATTTTCTTACCTATTGGAAGGTTCACGACTGACATTCTCATAAGAAAAGACAGATTAACAAGAGAAAAGTAGAACAAATTTATTTGACCAAAGTTTTACATGACAGGGGAGATGTAAACCCACGGAAAACTGCTTTTGTGCTTCAGTTTGATAAAGAATTGACAGCTTTGCAGGAGTCTGATTGGACAAATAGAAGGTATGAACCAATACTAGTAACCCGGGGGGAATATGGCCAGACTTGTTTTTTGAGTCTCCTTCTCCTTTGGGTGCAGGGCAGGACCCATCTGGAATGAGGGTCTTATGATGTAACTTCCAGAGGAGGTAGGTCAGATAATTCTTTTTACAGCCTCAGGGGAAAAAGGTGGAAGATGAAAGAGTGACCTGGAGTCTTCTCACTTTCCTTCAGCTTAAAACAGTCAGTATACCAAGGTGGCACATTTGGGGGTAGTATTTCCTGCACTCTGTCACTACAAAGCAATGAATTTTTTTCATAGAAAGCTATTTATTCCATTGAACCCACAAATGTGTCCTTGGTTGGCAATATTAGTGATGCGTGTTGTTTTTTCTTTATTTTTATAATAAAAATATATATACTTAGCATGAATCTTTTTTAACAGATTAATCTTCATGTTTACAACCAAGTTCACATTTTATGGTTTCTTCCAATGTAGGGAAATCATGACTTGGGAAGCTTGGTAGCGTTCTTAGCAAGTTCCTAGCAGCTCTAAGACACAACCTTTCTGACCTCTGCCAGGAGTGCATAGATAGATTCTTTGAACCAATAAACCTGGGCAGATTTGCCTCTTAAAAATGGCCCAATAGTAATTCGAATGATTTCAATGATGCAGATTTACCTGAATCCATCGGGGATAAAAAATCAATGGCTTATATAACACATCTGGTCTCGTTTCCTCTAGGTTGCTCACACAGCCTGAAGTCCCCAATGATCCAATGAGCCATATGTAGCAAAAAAGCAATTGCTGTACTGATTGATATTTATGAAGTTGAGCTATACTGAACAACATAAAAGGTGTATATTGTTTTGTCTGTTTCTTAAAATATTCATGTTCCCACACAATGTAAATACTCCCTAGGATTGCTTCATGGGATGAAGTCAGCACAAATCTGGGTTGATTATACTATCAGATTTCTATTATAGCTCAAAAGAAAAGCATTTAAATCTTCAAGGTTTTGAAACCGTCCAGTGACTGTCCACGTGGAAATTGTTTTCAAAGACCGATAATGTATGCCTTTTATTTTGTATTTCACTACAATGAGCAACATAATAATAGTGTTAACTAAATTTTAGTTCAAATGAAACCAGAGCTCTTTGAAGATCTTATGGTATCTCTTTCTATGAGAATTAGAAAATGAAAGGTCTTTGCCTAGGCATGCCCTTCCTGCAGTTAGATCATTTACTCACATTAAACAGCTCCAAATACACAGTTTCCTCAACGATACATAGGACTTTATTTACATTGTTGTTTCTAACTCTCAGATTGGAATTTCGTCTATGGATATAATTTCCCATTATTCTAACCATGGCTGTCTTTTGAGCTGCTTCCAACACAACACTTAATCAGAGCTAGTTTTTTTTAAATTAACTCAGGGAATAGATTCTAAGAAAATAAATTTACTGACGTGAGGAAGGAGAGAAATTAACCACATTCCATTTCAGAATGTGACAAGCAATATAAGAAGAATTCTCCCCCTCAAATGTATATTTTCTTTATCTGTTCTACACTTGTTCAGTACACTAACACTAACAAATGGAAGCCATGTGGTTATAAATCTATTATCTATGTATATTTTTATTGTGGATGATTCCTTAATGTAACCAAAACGTCAGAGTCTCCTAAAATCAGATTTGCAATTGTTATGAAACTTTTAAACATTTCTGAATTTTTTTTAAGAAAATCATTAGAAATTTTGCAATTGTAGTGTTATTTTCAAACTCTGAAAAAGAAAATAATGCCTGATTTCTTCAAAAGTCACTAGAAAAGGAAAAGTGTCATAAAAGTCCCCGTGCCCACTCCTTTTCCTCTCTGAGCAATTTCTGTCCTCTTTCTGCTTTGTTTCAGTTTGAACTGTGATGAAAAGTGATTTTAGCATTTGACATCTGGGTGGGTTTCCTCTATAAATGAGAAAACCGTGTAAGTTGTTCTGTTTAACCTTTCTGTTTGGACCACCAGGAATCTGATAAAATGTTGCAATTCATCTTTAATAATGTTTAAGACAGCACAGCGTGTATATCCATACCATTGCTTTGTACGGCCTGCATAGCTACACTCCTACGATATTCTTCCTACGGCCTGAACTTTCTCTTTTGTAACTACGAATTCACCTCTTCCTCCTCCCCACTTCCCCTACCCAGGATCTGTCCAATGCCCAAAGGCCTATTGCGATTTTTATCCATAATCTCTTTTCAGAGAGTGCTTATGGTTATTCATGAATAATTTCTGTGTTGCTTCTAATCCCTTCCTCACCTCAATGCACTGTAGCCCACAGGCTGTTGTGGAATGGGGCTGGGCATCTTCATCAGCACTTGCCTACCACTGACGTTTGGAAGGTTCTGAGTCTCTAACACTGGCTGCACAGAACTTGCCTACAAAGGCTTTCTTCATGCCCTGGACCTATGCGAGTCTTTGATATCACCAAACCTGGGTCCCCAAGTTGATGTGACACTGGGCTTCCTGGTTCAAGATGCACTAAACTGTCTGCCTAAGCTTACAGAAAATGTCCTTTGAAGTATAGGAAAAGACCATTAAACCAGGCCTCCTAACACTAGGAACTGCCTCTCAAGGTTTTGGGTCCTCTGGCTGCCTCTCTGTTCCCCTTGCCAAGACAGAAGGAACCACTTCTTCTGACTCAGTCCAGGACCTCTCCCGTCACCCAAGTTGGCCTGCATATGGTTCTTCACAGCATCCCACCCATCTACAAATCTTTTCTTATTAATATAAACCGTTTTGCCATGGAGATTTTATATATACATATATATATGTGTATATATACATATATATGTATGTCTCAAAGGAGAATAACAAACAGATCAAAGGCATGATTGAAAAACCAGTTACTATTTAGAATAAAATTACTAAAAGGAGGAGAAAGAGACCAGCAATGCCAAAAAGATGACAATGCGCGGACTTGTACATACATTTCTTTTATTTCCTCCAAGGATTCATATCACAGATCATAATTAATGTCAGCCCCCACACCAAATCAGTTTCTGTTGAGCATATTTCAGTATAAAACACTAATGCTTCTATTCCTCTCTGACCAGAACATTAAGGGCAGAACAACTTGGTTGATTTTGACCTCGCCATATGGCTGTATGACTGCGTCAGCCAGGATTTTTTAACCATTATGTCCAAAGTTGTCTAGAAAATGTTGTTCCCATTGTTGCGCTCTTCATTTTGCTTTACATTGTTCAGTCCATCACGATTTGCCTCCCTATGCCATCTCTGCAGCTTTATGAATCCTGAATCTGCCACTTGTAGAATCATGTCAATTAAATGCATGAGTCAGAGAACCAGTATGTGTGGTGGTTAAGCCCCTGGGATTCTGGAGTGAGACACCATGGTTTCAAATGCTTCATCGGTATTTAATAAATATGAATACACCACTTTGGGCAAGTTACTTAATCTCCCTGATCCTCAATTGGCTTTCCATAAAGTGAATATAATGATAGTGCCTTTGCAATGAGATCAACTTATTAAAAGACAGTGAAGATTCAGTGAGGTATTATTATTATTGTTATAAGATTCTTATTCTTATTTTCCTTCTTGGTCCCATCAGTCTTTCTTTATTGGGTGAAGGGAGAAGGACAAAATAACCATTGTGCCACACTGACTTCCCTGGACACATCATCAACTTTCAAAGCTCCACACTTTTGCATATACTGTAGCCTCTACTCCTGTGGAATCTCCCCTGCTTTTTATTTGTCAATTTCATGTTGTTGCAGAGGCTAGGTTAAATGCAATGTCTGCTGCTAAGGCTTGCCTAGTTCCCAAGGCACACTGAGTAAGATTATTCTGTTTTGTTTTTTGTTTGTTTGTTTTTTAAGAGGGAGGACAGTGAGAGAGAAAGAATCAATTTTATTCCATTTTTCATGTGGCTTTCATTGCTCCTACCTTTTGTTGTGAACTGCTGGGGATCAAACCCACATCTTCACACATGCCAGGCAAGCACCATAACCACAGAGCCACTCCTCCAGCACAATAAGATTATTCTTGATGCACCCATAAAAATGTAGCTAGGGATCTGAGTTGCCAAGTGTCATATGCAGTGGATCTCTTTAAGTCCCCATCTGTCTCATGACACTCCGAGTTCCCTAACGACAGGAATTATGGGGGCTGGAGCACTTGCCCGGCATGCGCCAGTACGCAAGTTCAAACCCCAGCACCAGGTACACAACGAAGTCTCAAAGCGATGGGGGCCACATGAAAAACTAAATTGATTCTCTCTCTCTCTCTCTCTTTAAAAAAAAAAAGACAAGAATTGTAATTATGGATTTCTTGCTTGATAGATATGGATTCTTTAACAAATGCATATGTTATATAATAGATCCTCAGTAAATATTTTTTAATTCATGAGAATCTTCTACCTTCTAAGGAAGGAAGCCAAATTATTCACAAGAGTCCACTTATTATGATACTTATGGATTTCAAAATGCACGGAAAGTTTGAAGACAGAAAAGGGAAAATACAAAAAGCCAAGTAAATGATTCAGGAGAGTGTAGTACACAGAGGGACCTTCAATTCCTTGTCAGTTGATTTGTTTTGACAAAAAGTGCTAGCCAGAATTCCATAAAAGCCTTCCTTTTGAGCTCTACCATGCTTTATCAACAAATGTAACTTGTTATGACATAAAGTTACTTCTTCCCAGGCCACTCTTCACCATCACTTAGAATCTTAATCACTGGCAAGATTAAAATTCTAAAACTAAATCTTAGCGAATATTAGTCCAACAAAATCATGAGCATCTACTCTAATAAGGTTCTCAAAATTTTGTCAATAAAACTATCAATTGCTTTTAAAATTCCAACATGATGCAAAGAGATCATTTTTCTCATACAAATATTTGCATGATCAAAGACATACACACATTTTATTCACTCTAAAATATAAGGGCATAATTTTGTCTTAGATTATTAAAACTCCTATAAAATGTTTTGCTATGAATTTTAAATTTTCTATGAAATTAATTACATTAAAATTATGTTACTAGGGGCTGAAGAGGTGGCTCAGTAGTTACAGTGCTTGCCTAGCATGCGCGAGTACAAAGGTTCAAACCCCAGCACTACCACGTACACAATGAAGTGTCCAAGCAATGAAACTCACATGAAAACTAAATAAAATTGGTTCTTTCTCTCTCTCTTTCACTGTCCCTCCCTCTTAAAAAAATCTATGCTACTATAAATAAATTTACTTGCGGGATAAAGGTAACATATAAGATAACAATGAATATTTGTGGAATGATTACTGGAAGTAAATGTGATACCTGTGACAGAGTTGCAGCCTGATCTAATTCAAGCTCTGCTATCAGTAACTTATTATATTGTGATATAAAGTCAAAGCCATTGGCTATCTCTGGACGTGAGAAGTTCTCTGACAGACTTCTTCCCAGTTCACAGTTGCTAGGAAATGCTTCTTTGAGACGTGATATCTGATTTATTTTCAAATGCCTGAGTTTAATCCCCTAAACCCCTTCTCCAAAGCATATGAGCCATCATCTCATTGTTTCACTATTTGGGAGTTTTTATTTTAAGAAGTAAATTAAATTTAACACAGAGAAATGATTCTATGCAACAAAAATATGACATACACAGAAGATATTTCCAGTTATATTAATATCCCAAAATTAGGTAAAGGTCAGAGGGCCCCCATAAATAGCTCACTTAGTCCTATGTTTGGCACAACCAGTGGTCCTCCAATTTAAATAATGTGCTAGAAACTTCTTAAGAAAAAAATCTCAGGACTAACTTAAATTACCATTTAAAAAAGAAAAGAAAAACACTGTAGAAATATTGAAATCTGCATAAAATATAAACCCAACTCAATTAATGTTGCAGTCTATGAAGATAAAAAAAACTTTGAAGTCAGTTTTCCATTCATATAGATATTAGGAAGAATCTCAAGTTTCAGCACAAACTTTACCATCTAACCACTGAAGGAAATGAATAATTGTTGGGTGTCATTTATTCATATCAATCTGGAGCATGAGTCAAGTTTCCTGCTACTGCTTACACTTTCCCTTCAACTTGAAATCATCAGCCTGCTATGAAAGCCTCATGTATGGTTACATCTACTGGACTTTCATTTGGTGAGAAACCATCTTTCACATGTTAGGTTAAACTCTACTATTTTCTCATTAGTCTACTAAGAATTAAAGTATTTCTGATTGCCTATTTTATTCCCAAAAGAGAAGTTACCTTTATTTCTTGGACTGAAAAAAAGAATTCCCCATAAGCACAATGGTGAACCCTTTTAGATATTATCATTTTGTACAGCTTCAAAAGCAACTCAGTGGGCTGGAGAGATGGCAGAGTGCTTGCCAGGCCTAAGCAAGGTCACAGTTCAATCCCTAGCACCACATACACAAATAAGTAAAGGAAAAACAAAACCCAGACCAAAAAAAAAAAAAAAAAAAAAAAAAAAAAGAACCCAGCACATGCTCCCCAACACAAAGGTGAAATGCTCTTATTTTAGGTACCAATATGGTTCTGAACAAACCCAGAGCAGGTCCAAGATTCAGTAACAAAGTGACTATTTCAATAATGCAGAATATATTTGTCTCAATGTTTTATTTAGTTACACTGAAAAATGTAACTGAGAATCAGGGGTTCTCCATAACATCCTTACCATAAGTTCACACACTCAATAAAAATGCCAACTTCTCCTGAGTAAATGCAGTGAATAAGAAAGACTAGAGCCCACCTGTAACAACAGTCACAGTAACAATGAAATGCAAGTGACATTTACCAACGATGACCAAGAGGTGAACCTGGAGCAGAATCACACTGATCTATCCCTGTGGGCAAGGTCCACCGCAGACTTCCGGTGTTCAAGGAGGCAATGATTGCAACACACAGTTCTACCAGTACAACCGACATTGGGAGATGGAAAATTTCTGGCAGCTGGGTTCGGCATTTGCAACAGAAAATTCCCACCTACCAACAAGATCTGAGATTCATGATGACAGGAAGATAATTGGTTATAAAATACCACCCCTCTGGGTCTCCCAAAATTGGGCATCTAACTTTTGAAAAACCTAAATACCTCCAAAGTCAAGAAAATCTGCCAGAAAAAAGGTCATCTAGTTAATTTAGAGGGCTTCATGTAGTTAGAAATATTTGTTTTTATAATAGCTGTCATTTAGAAAGTATAAACTAACAGCTGTTTTATTAAAAGTGCAAGTCTGGCATCTCATTAATTTCTCACAATGATGCTATGAGGTCATTGCTGTCATTCTTAGTTTGTGGATGAATAGATGAAGTCTTAGCTTAACTCAACCTGATCAGTTTTCACTACAAGTACTAGTGGGTACCAAACTATATCTTAGACTATAAGCTATGTATCTCCATGACAGAGCAAATGCTTTCCTTTTTTTTTTTTTTTTTCAAATGGGAGAAGGACAGTGTGAGAGACAGACAAAGGGAGAATCAATTTTACTAGTTTTTCATGTGGCTTTCATTGCTCCGAAACTTCGTTGTGCACATGGTGATGGGGTTTGAACTTGCATACCTGCACGTGCCAGGCAACTGCCGAGCCACTGCTCCAGCCAGCAAATGCTTTCTTAATCTATAACCACAAATTGTACCATCAAACCCTGTAAGCCAATCCCTTCCTCCATTCACCTCCTGGCATTTCATATGTGACCTATCAAGTGCAACCTTCCTGTTTTTGTCCTGTTTTAGTGCACCCACATGCTTTCCCTCATATATAGGAAAGAAAGAAGTGGCTAATTTCTCCAGTTGCATGCAGAAATGTGTGTAGACTATTTAAGTAAAGATAACCTAACAGAAAACTTTTAAAGGAATAATTCACTAGCACTTTTACAAAAGATGAAAATCATCTTCTCAGGAAGCACACATGATAACACAGTCCAATTATTTGAAGAAAGCCACTTGAAGAAAGCAACAAGAAGAAAAACAGAGAAAAAGCAGCGGAAGGGCCACCTGAAGCCAATTTTGTGGCCACGGGATAGATTTCATCTCATATCAGTTGCTTAGTCCATTCACTTCTGCATGAAGTTCTCTGTATAGGGAATTCACACTAGCAATCTGAACTTGACACCTGGTGGTGTTTTCTATGAAGTTTCATCTTTTTAAAAACAGGATTTCAGTGTTAGGTTTTACTTTCCATAACAGCAAAAAAAAAAAAAAAAAAAAAAATTGAAGTATATAGTAGAGCCTTACTTGGTACTAGGCCATCTGACCCTTCTACCATGTCATGGATTTTTTCTTAATTTTTATTAAGGAGTTGAGTTTTTGTACAATCATAAATGCGTATGAAGTAACAACATGGTAACCAGAGTTAGCCCCACATTGCCCACACCCCAGTCTCTTGATTCTTCTATATTCAACCCTACAATGGATATAAATGTTTAGATTGTGAATTTTCCAAAATTAAACGATTGCATAAGTATTATTAGGATTCTCAGAGTAGGGGTTAAAGAATATATTAGGGAGATAATCCACGAAGTTTCTTAAAGAAAGGTAATATTTTAACTTATTAATATTCCTGGTAAAAAGTGGGTTTTGTTTGTTTGCTTGCTGTGCTGAATATAGAAGCCAGAGCCTCACACATGCTAGGCAAGCCCTCTATCACTGAACTACAGCCCCATCCCTAAAAGCAGTTTTGAGGTCTGAAACTTCCAATTACTTTAATTCTCCATCCTTTTTCTACAGGTAAACACACACTGTTTCATCATTTAACTGTATTAAAATTGGGGCTGGAGCGGTAGTTCAGCAGTTACAGTGCTAGCCTGGCATGCAGGAGGATGTGGGTTCAAATCCCAGCACCACATACCAATGAAACGTTGGAGCGATGAAAACCACCCAAAAAACTAAATAAAATTGATTCTTTTTCTATCTCTCTCCACTGTCCCTCTCTTTAAAAAAAAAAAAAATTGGAAGAGAATATCAGATGAATTGTGATATTTTGATTTGCACAGGCTGTCTGATCAAATCTTGCTGTCAAATCCACAGAACTCTAAGCACCCTGTCTTGTGTAATTATTTTTTGAAATCAGTGTGTCTTGTCCTCCATATCCCTAATCTTGTAGATGAGGGCTCGGCTGCACTCTTCCTCGCCCTCCCTCCAATGTCTGTTCCCAAACTCATTCATCTTGAAGAGGATCACATGCTTTTCTCTGGATTGAGCACCATATAGAAAAGCCCTCCCTTGTAAATTACCTGTAGTCACGTTGACCATGCTGTAAGCTGTGCAGAAATCTGGGTGGTAAAACCCAGCATCGAGAAAACACTTCTGGTTTTCTTTATTAACTAAAGAGGAAAGCCTTTAACCCTTTAACGTCTCCATTCTTACAGTGCATGCATTGTCTGCAAACCTCTTGCTAATGTGGAAATGCCATACTTTCTTGGCTACTGAACCAGTTGACATGAAACCACATAAAGATAGCAAAGAAAACCACCGGCTGCTTTTAGCACTGGTTTTATAACATGGCGCACCTCCCTTCAAACTCACTGATCGTGAGCTGGGCAATAAAAGCTTTCAACGTCAAGCAGAAAATACCTCCAGCATTGTTTTCCTTTCTCTCCGCCACCCACATTTATTAGCCTAAGTCACCACCCATGCAAATATGAGTCACTTGTTTGGGGACACATGTTTAATAACAACTTGCCTCAGGGTACATTCACCTTACATCAGGCCACCAACTCTTTAGAAACAACCACCACCACCCAGGGTCAGTGGTCAAACAAAAATGTCACACTACAGAATAAAAGATACGGAGTGGTATCTTCTTGCAAAAACCACAAAAGAACAATTTAAGCTCTTCTGTGCATTTTACAGTTATGGGTTGAGAAAAAAATGCAAATTAAGTAGTGATTGATGTGGGGCCTGGATAATCAAAAATCTAAATATATAATTTCATTCTTTTCAATAGAATCTTATCAATCATGTATCTAATAAATATTTAATGAGAAAAAAGTTGAGTAAATACCTTATACTGCTTATATTTTAAAAATATGCTTCATTGTTCACTTATTTGATGTTCATTAAAAAAAAATAATGTTCATTTGCTAATAGCTATAGCCACTCTACTAGGCCATAAAGACACAAAAGTGAGCAAGGAAAGTGGCATTTAGAGAACAAGATGATAAGCCTCCATGGAGGAGTGCACAGGGAGGGACGAAGCCCGTAATTCAGACATCAGGTCCCAGGGAGCTCTTCCAAGGGGCTCCAGATCTTTAATGTAATCTCCACACAGTTAACAGGGTACAGCAAGAAAGGGGTGAGCTGGCTGCACAGAGAAGGGAGGATACAAAGCAGGAGGCATGGAGGTAGGGACACATGGAGGCAGGCGGAAGGAGTGTCCATGAACCCTCCTCTGCCTGGAGGGAGAGGACCAGTATGGGACTGTATAGCTGTGAAGCAGTAAAAGAGTCTGCACTTTCACTACCTCTTTTCCCCCTGTGACCATAAACTCATCTCAGCTCAATGAATTTATTCTCATAATCTACAGAATGGACACCAACCACACCTTGACTTTCTCACTAATTCATCCTTAATTGATGCAAGTGTATTAATAATATTTATTACCTTTCTAAAGATGAATTTTAATCTTTAAAAGACCTAAAGCTTTTTCTTAAGCATTAAAATATATGATACTGAAGGGTTTTAAATCTTAATTCTTTAATTCTTTTGCTGAAACAACTATAAGATAGGCACTCCATCAAAATAACCTTGGAGGGAGAAGCTTTGCTTTCTGTTAGTACAATTTTATATTTAAATAATGCTCCTAGCTACAAAACTATGCCTTTTAACATAATCATTGTGTGATGCATGAAGAATTAGGACTATCTTAAGCAAGTTTTATTTCTTAACACTGAAACTATCCTTCCAATAAAATATTATCTTATAGCTATTATTGAGAGTATTTATATAGATATGTGCTCTATAGATGAAGTTGGATACATTATTATGATTCTGTATTAGTCAAATAATTTCTAACAGTCAATGACAATATTATCTGATACTGGGCATTGATATTAATATTTCATCTGAAGGAATACTAATATGTTTTAATATGTATGAAATTATATCGAGCACTTTATGTAATTAGTATTTGCATAAGTATTACAGGAAAAAGATTCCAAAATTGTTTATTATAGAACCAATAAAATAACAAAGTGAAAAATATAAGAAGTAAACCATTTAAAAACTTACTACCAACTTAGCAAAACAACACCAGGCATTCTACCTATTGTCAAGTATTCATAAGCCAGGTTTAAGTCAGCTGCTTGCTATAACCAGGCTGACACACTGCCCAGCATCTTTGCTTTGCTTCTATCTCTGACACCTTAATCTCTGTCTGTAGCCCTCTCTCTGGCTTCTAGCCAGGGCTTGATGCCAGGGCAGGCAATTTCTCCGTGCAACAATTTGCAAGGTAAGCCCCAGAGTCACTAACAACCCTTTTATTTGCAGGAAGGTCCATCCTCGTATTGCAGACATCTGGATTAAGGCTCCTTGGAGATCTGTACTACAAACCTGCCTCTCCTCCACCGCACGCAGAGAGAATGAGAAGAAAATCTGTCAGTGCTGGACATGACACTGAATGACTATATCTCTATCAGATACTTCCTATCACGATTACAGTGTTGTATGGTCAATAAAACTTCTGAAGGAATCCATATAAGATCTGACTCTAAACCTGGCATTCCCTATGCTGAATTCTATTTTAATTTAAAGATACTGGAAAGAATGTTTTACCTATGATGTAGAAATGAGCATTATTTTCCTTTGAAATATATTTATCAATGTTATTTAAATTTCTATTAATGCTTTTATTTAGATGCCCAAACCCCCACAGTGATGGCAATAAATTAAATGGCTCATAATAGTTATTACGCAAATTTTGTTAACAGAAGTACTCTCTCAGCAAATATTTTAACTATCCTTCTACACTTACTGAATGACTCCAAGTTAAGAGGGTTCTATTTTCTTCTACCGAACCTGTCTTTATTTCACTCTCTGGTTTTTATTTATTTTTTATTATTACTGTTATTTTAATCCAGTCTGTGAGAAAGATAAACTTTCCACCTACTGTCTTCTCGGATCTGAGTTTTTGTCCTTATTTTTTCCTACTTACTTTTTTACATCCCATTGACCACTAAAAATTTCCAGAATATTGAAGAGCTAATCAGGATCCTGGCTCACATTCTATCAAATACAAACTTACCTTTTTGGAGTGAATTTAGAAACGTCTATCACAGTTTAAAATATTAGCACAGAACCATTTCTGGGAATTTATTCTATAGAAACACTGTACACAAAGAAATCTCAAAGAAAAAGACTTTGGAGATTTTTGGTTATAGTAGAAAATTTGAAATAAATCATGAATGCTTTCAAATGGGTAAAATAAATGATGCAATAACCACACAATGACAAACTCCGATAAAAGTATATAATGCATCTCTGTAACGAGTTGAAAAACACTCATGATAAATTTCTGAGTGAAGAGTATAAACAAACCCTAAAACAGATAAGCATGACTCAGAATTCCATTAATTTGAAATTTAAATCACAAAAATGCGTATTCCTGCCACCTCTCTTCCTTCTTCTCCACTGATAAATCTATAGATCTTAATTTTGTTAGAATCATTTACTGCCACTGAAAATCTCATCAAACCCTGTCCTAAACCATGCAGCACAGGCCTGCAAAACCAAACCAGTTGACCTTAAGGGTGTGATGGTGTAGCAAAAAAATATTACCAAAGGTGACAATTTCCAGCACTCTGAAACATGCTACAGGGAGTATTTCCACCCCAGTGGGACCTTCAGGAATGGTTCTGTGATGCTAAGCTCAGCTTCTGGCACTTGTTATCAGTGACCAAAGCCTCTACTGCTAAGGAGAGATATTCATTAAACACTGGATTCATCCTGAGCAGATACGCCAGATGTCAAGTTCACTTACTGCAGAGGTTAGGAAAGGAGAAACTTTTCTCAGTTCTGCTATTTATGTTCCTGAAAAAGCATTTAAGACTAATAATTATCTTTTGAATGTACTTTCTACTGTCGCACGGGTTTTGGTGTGAACTAGTCTCTTTTTTATTGCTCTTGAAGTGATTAGTTAATTTTTCTTTTAATATTGCCTTTGTTCCAAGGTTTATCTAAAAGTTTAATCAAGATCAAAAGAGTTAATGTTTTCCATCTTTTTTAAAAATTTTCTTCAAGAGTTTTGTTGTACAATCATAAATGCATATGTAGTAACAATATGCTGTGCCCCTGATCCTAATCCAGAATCACTCCCAGAACACCTACACCCCAGTCTCTTAATTCTTCTGTATTTCCCCTCAAAAGGACATAAATATCTTCATATGTATGTACATATATGTAACATTGTGCATTTTACAAAATTAAATGATTGTGAAAGTATTATTTGGCTTCTCTGTTTATTGGATTATGATCAGAGAACATACCTATATGAGTTCTACTTGTTAAAAACTTAAGATTTACTCTGAAGTCAAGAATATAATCATAACCCAGAGGCCCCTCACTGGATGAATGGATCCAAAAACTGTGGTACATACATACCATGGAGTTCTACTCAGCAATTAGAAACAATGGTACTGCAGTCGTTGAAGGTAAATGGATGGCGATGGAAGAAATCATGCTGAGTGAAGTTAGCCTAACCCAGAGAGTCAAGGGTCGAATGTCTTCACTCATCTGTGGAGGCTGGTGCTAGACCCTGGCCCGTGTGAAAGGTGGTCAACTCTCATATATTAAACCCACCAAAGGTGTAGTGACACACAACCTAAAGCATTCATAGAGGTATAGGGAAGGATGGGGGAGGGGTGGGGAGATAAGGGTGAGAAATTAGGGGGTTCTAGGGAGTAAATCTAATTTTCAGAATATATATCATATTGTTTCATTGGAAGCATTTTTGATTGTACAACAAAGTTTCTTAATAAAAAAGAATATAACCATAAGTATACTCAAAAGCTATAAATTTATGTATTTATATGTGTCTATGTATTCAAGCTTATTGACTATGATACTACATTCTTCTATGCCTTTGTTTTTGTTTTCTATTAAATCTGTCACATTCAGAAAGAAGAAAAACCATTGAGTGAAAAAGTTCCAGATCAGGATACGGTTTGATTCTATTCACACTACATCCATGTGCATGTACACTTACTAAGAGTTCCAAACAGTCTTTACCAACTGTGAGCAGTGCCAATCTCTAGGGAAAGCAGGACCAGCAGTTGACTTCCTTTCTGAGGAACTGACTTAGTGAGGTAAACACATGAACATTATATGCCGTGTAATTGAAAAGTGCAGAGAATCGTAAACCGCACTGAGATACGGAAGCTACACTAATTCTTCTCACTGGGAATTGACTCATCCCTGCCACCAAACTTACAGCCTTTGAAAACTCAAATGCTTAATTCCTACAAACATCTCTAGGGACAGTTTGGAAATACCTATAAGGAATTTTAAATGTACATTTTTTTGTATTTATTTAAAGATATATGACTTATTTGAGAAGAATTTTTTAAAGGTATACAAAAAATCCTTAATTTTGGTTTAATTAAGGACATGTGGGATTGGAAGATCGAGTAGTTAGGGAACTTTCATTTTTTAATGAGCTTATATGACTTTTTTAGTTAGAAAAATCCTACTTCAGCAAAATTTTAATCGTTCCAAATGCAATCAGTTTACTCCTAAATAGGAAAACTAAAATATCTCCTGTGCCCATTAAACACTTCTGAACCATTATACTAAAGAAATGAACCCAAATGCCTACCCTCTGGTAGTTTACACTTCTGTTGGGACAACCAGGTTTGGAAATAAATTAATTCTGGAGAAAAACAGCCTACTGCAAGGTCTAAGCTGACAATTCTCAAATGCATGTGGCCAAAATGCAAAAAGTGGTGGTGGTGGTTGTCTAGGAGAAAAGATCAACGACAGAAAGCAGCAATTAACATGGCAACACTGACCTTATAGGACCAAATTAGAGAGGAGGGCATTGTAGGAGGAAAGGACTCAAACTATAAACACCTAGCTGCAGGAGCAATCTGGTGTGTGTGAACACTCAATGTCATGGATGCAATCAGAGACCAGAGCTTGGTGGGGCAGAGGGTAGGCCTTTGACAAAGCACTTGAAGGAGATTTCCAGGAAATTCTTTTTCTTTCAGAAGCTCTCAGAGGGAAGCATCATGATTTAAAAATGATAATTTCTGTCAAAACTTATTCATAATAATAACATTATATTGAAAAATATAACAGCACTACTAAATTAGTTTAGAAAATCTAAACATGTCTGACTTGGAAGAAAGGTATAAGGATGAAATCTGAGGGGAGACAGAATGGGAAAGATCTGGAGATGGCAGTAAGGTGAAGGATGCTAGGTTCAGGCCTGACCTTTGTCTGGGTACACATTTTTACTTTTTTTTTTATACTGAGGATTGAACCCAAACATGCTTAACCTCTGAGTAACATCTCCAGACTTTTTTTTTTTTTTTTTTTTTTTTGAGACAGGGTCTCACTAAGTTATTTAAGGCCTAAGTTGCTGAGGCTGACTTTGAACTTGCTATCCTCCCACCTCAGACTCCCAAACTGCTGGGATTACAGGCGTGCGCCGCCTGGCCTGGCCTGAGTACACTGCTGACCATCTCAATCCTCAGTATAGACTCCATAAAATGTCATGTCATGGAAGACAATCTTCAGCCTCTAGTCTAACACCAGATTATTTGAACTCTAAGTTTTTATATGCAAAAGAACGTAGGTGTATATTCTACACAGCTTCAGAGGAAGAACTGATATATTCTGGCAGCCCCAACACGTAAGGTGTAGCTTCATATGAATATGCTACTTGGAGTCCTTGACTGTAATACAACACAAAGTAACTCTGGGACTATGCATGGAGAAAAGAGGTATCGAAAATGAGAACTCACAACACTCATGGGAGGACTAGAAACCCAAACCCAGCTAGAAAAACAGAGACAAGCCTGCACCCCATCATAGTCACAGATGATTTAGGTGGGACCAAGGACATCATTGCCATTGGGCTCTCTGGGAATGTGCAAAAGCAGCCACAACTAATCTCCAGCTGCTACCCTCCAGAGCCTCAGGCCCAGTGAGAACATCCGATTGGCTCTGTTCATACTATGTGTTGGTGCCCTAGAGTCCATGGTCCAGTTAGAGAGGAATCTGCCCATTTCAGCTCAATACTGGGAGGCAGAACCCTACCTTCATATCCCCAAATAATAATGGTACATAAATATTCTTCAAAACAACAAGTCCACCTAATAAGATCTGTCCAAAAATGAATGGAAATATATTCAGCCCACTCCAACCTCCAGAGATAATCCATTTAGACACATATATTTGTCCACATGGACAAAATTTTTGGGAACCACTAAAGCTTACAAATATTACCCTTATTTGGATAAAGCATCTTTTCAGATGTCATCAAGTTAAAAATCTTGAGCTGAAGGCTCATCCTGGATTACCTGTGTGGTTCTGAAATCCAGCGTCAGGCATCCTTTTAAAAGATGCACAGAAGAAGAAAAAAAAAAAAAAGACAACGTGAAGACAAAGATTGAAGCAATATGGTCACAAGTTGAGCAAGGCCAGCAGCCACCAGAAATGAAAAGAAGGAATAGATTATCCACTGGGGTGTCCACAGGGAGTGCAACCCTGTTCAACACCTCCCAGCTTCTGGCCTCCAGAATGGTCAGAAAATAAATAATTGTCTTTTAAAGACACAAAACGTGTGACAGTTTGTCCCAGAAAGTTAAGACAGAGATAGTAGCAGCCTGTCATTGCTGTTTGTACTTAACAGGCTAGATTTTACTTCTCGGGGATCACTGTATTTTTCTGTCTTCTTTTTCTTTTATTTTTGTTTTTTTAAGAGAAAGAGAATTGACTTTATTCAGTTTTTCATCTGGCCTTTGTTTCTTAGTTGTGTATGTGGTGCTGGAGTTAGAAGCCACTTCCTCCAACATGCCAGGCAAGTGCTCCAACCATTGAGCGACCACTCCAGCCCCTTTCTTTTCTTTGACACAAAAGTTTGAAGCAACTAACAGGAAAATGTCAACTGTTCAGATCATGCAGCTGCCATTTTTTCGGCTCCTTGGGAATATTTGCTAACAAAATAAATGGAGCTGGGCTGCTACATTTGTTACCAAATCACTGGAAATTCCCTTATTGCACTTTGAATCATCCTGAAACACACTTATTTTTAGCCATTTTCCTGATGTTGTCATAAATCAGAGTTCATCTCTATATTCTTGTGACTCATGTCTCATTTACATAAATAAATATTGAGAAATGATGGGTAGAAATTTTCTTTTTCAACAGAGAAGTTCCTGTAAATCTACAAGTTAAGACATCAATGTACTAAATTTGGTCGAATTCTGTGTTCTCTACTCCTTTCTCCAAATATTAAAAGGTAGAGATTGCATAGAATTTTTTGGAGGATTTTCTGGGTATTTCTAACAGATTTAAATTTTTAAAGTTCTAGTTTAAATAATGTGCTCTAGTATTTTGTTATATACCCTAGTTATAGCTGAGCATTACATACTTATGCACGTTATGGAATATTTGATTGCAGAAGTATCCTGAGTTTTAGTGAACATACACAAGTCTCACAATAATTAGATTTTATATATAAAATAAATTATAATACCAAAGCAGAGGCATGTGAAAAATCAGTGTCTTATTGTAATCTTCCCCACTCCTACTCTTAATCCTGTAGCTCTCCTATTATCATCTCATAATATTTTTCCCTCCCTGGCATTCAAGGAGCTCAAGGTGTTAAGGGAGGCTCAGAGATCTACACCCATGACTACAACAGGAAGCAGTTATAGCAAGGGCTGTAGCAAAGCTATCTTCAGAGCAGGCGCTGTGGGAAAACAGGGAAGCAACAGGCTTATTCAACACTGAAGAATAAGGCAAGTCCCTCTGCAAAGGATTAGATAGGAATGTCTGATGGAGTGGGCAGGGCCTTTGGCAAACAGAGGGAAAGCCGGCTGCATAAACTAGAGGTGGAAGCAAAGGCCCAGGCAAGGGAGTACATTGAGACAAGGTATGAAGATCGCAGGGCAAGCAGGTGGCAGGGGTGGGACAGGGATTAGAAAAGTGAGTGACAGGGTTTTTGAGCACAGAAAAGCTTTGCTCTCTAGAAAACACAGATAACATGGATAGAAAAAACTTAGAGAAGAGTGAGACCCCAGGTCATTCTTTCCATTAGGCAACAAGTGAAGGAAATGGTATTCTGAAATAATGATGGTGAAGGAAAAGATGAATGGTGTCACCAGAAGTGGTGGGACTTGATTAACTGGGAGGTGGGAGAGAAGGGCAACAGGTAAGGCCACCATGGGTGCCATAAAGTCTGCTTTGCCTCACAATTTGAGATGTTCTGATTTAAAAGAACTGATGAGTTGCCTGTCCCAATATTTTAAAAATAGGGGAAGGTTCAGTAATACACTTTCAAATGGCTCATGCAATTTGCAGCAGCATTTGAACTGAATCCAAGTCATCCAAAACAAAACTCCTAAAAAGTCGAATGACAGCTTTGCTGTCTTACTTCATGTGACTTGCAAACAGGATAAGCAAACTTTCCACCATCTGTTGTTTTCCTAGCTTGCTAGGGCAAACTCAAGAACTCACCCTTCCAGGTAATTACTTATTGCTTTATTAATCTTTAGCCCAAAGAAAAGCTTTTATATGGTGTGTGTATAGATGAGTGTGGGGGTGGGAGGTAGTCTTAATGCGAGGTTTCAATTCTGCTTTCCCCAGTACGGGCATGATCTGCAGCTGCCAGTCGAGCCCAGGCCACCCTACCCTCCTTATTTGTGTTATAGCTGTCTTTTTTTTTGCTGTACTTGACTGAGCCAGTTCAGAGTGCCTTTCACCCCAGGCTGAATGTAGTCTGCCCACTGACCTTTCACAGTCCACTTCCTTCCACTCTCTCCCTCTACAAGGATGTGCTTTCTCCAGCACCTTCCCCCACAGCTAGCCTCCCCTTGCTTTCTGTGATGGGATGACAGAACAGCTATTATCACTAATCATATTTACTACCCACTCTGTTTCGGGAAGGTGATGAGTTTGGTGTGGTTTCATGTTGTAGGCAGTGCCTTTGTGAACTTTTCACTTACTTGTAACAGTATCTGAAAGAGAGAGAGTTAAACAACTTGGAAAGTTTTTGGACAGCTCACTGCTAAAAAAAGAAATCTCCAGCTCAAGATGCTTCCTTTGGGAAGGAGACTACCATATGGTGAAAGTATGCTCATGGTACAAAATAGTCCCTTCTCTCCCATGAGAGGGTCTGTGCTTCCCAGAGGGACCCAGCAATTCCATGTGGCTATGATGCATCTCAGAATTATAGTTTATATTCTCTGTCACCTGGTGGCAGTGACTTGCAGGCCCAGAATGGCTCGATTCTGAGGAAGGCCCAGTGAAGCTTCATCAGGCAGCTGGAGCTATACGTTCCTTTCAAGATGCATTTGCCAATATGCATTTGCTCTGGATTCAGAGGTACGGTGGAAAATATTAGTTCCTCCAGTTCCTTCTCTAATCGTTGTTCTCACACTTATGGGATAAGATCCTGGTGTGGAGAAGTAATTCTCTGCAGCTTTCAACAGCTGTTAAAAAGTTTTGAAGACTTTTGGGAAAAGACTGAGAGGAGGAAATGTGGAATGGCATTGTGGTGATTCTTAGAGATGGTTGGTTCTAACAGTCAGGCTAAGGATTTCTTAAAATTCTTCGGAGCTGAAGAAGTGTTTTTTGAAAGCAAACCAGGGAAGTAGTGCAAGTAATAGAAATGCTTTACCAATAACCGGAGAGATAAGAAGCCTAGCATCGACTTTGTCATTAACTAGTGCCATGGCCCAGGATGAATTACGGAAACTTGAACCTCTAGAGCTTCAGTTTCTTTGAAAATAATAGCTACTCTAAATCAATAGCTCTCAACTCAGAAAAAGCATGGATAGAAAATGTGGTCACCTCAAAGGGTTTCGTTTGCATGCGAGTATATGTGTGTGTACAAGCGCACATGTGAATTTAACACTCCACCCTACCACCAGGATTCAGGTTGAAAGAAACCAATGAGTCAGGGATTGAGAAAGGAAAAAGCTCCTGTTATGGTTTGGATGAAAGGTGTCCCCCGAAACTCAATATGTTAGATAATGCAAAAAGGCTAAGAGGTAAAGTGATTGGGTTATGACAGCCTTAACCCAATGGGTGAGTTAATCCTCTGATAGGAATTAACTGGTAACTGTAGGCTGGTAGGTGTTAGGCCGGCCGGGGACAGGACTTCAGGCAGGCCGCATGGCCAGTCTTGGTGACAGGCTGGGGGTGTGGCTTCAGCTACCTCCCACGATCATGGCACTGGCTATGGGGCAGGGCAAAGGGCAACTTGCCCGCAAAAAGAACAGCCAATTGGGATGCTGGCAGACAAGCTCATGAATTGATGGACCCACCAGCCAATCTCTGAAGGACCAACACCATAACGAACTTCCAGTTAGCCAGCAAAACCAGCTGCCTGGAGAAGATCCAACGCCATTTTCCCTGCCTGCCATTCTCCTTGCATGGGACCTGTTTTTCCCTGCCGGCTGTCACTTCCCATGCCTGCCCTCATTATGAAATTGGCCCGAGAGCAACAAATCCAATAAACATCTCCACCTGAATTTACACCAGTATCATTATTCCTTTTTCTATTTTTACAGTAGGTGTGGCTGGAAGAGGTGGGTTATTGGGGGCATGTCTTTGAGATGCATATTTTGTATCTGATGAGTGGAGTCTCTCTCTGTTTACTGATGTGATGATGCCTTGAGCTGCTTCCCTCTATTACACTCCTCCACCATTCGGGCCCACCTCAAGACCAGAGGAATGGAACCAGCCATCTATGGACTGAGACCTCTGAAACCATGAGTCCCTATATAAACTTTTCCTCATAAAATTGTTCTTGTCAGGTCCTTTAGTCACAGCAGTGGAAAAACTGACTAAAACAGTTCCTGACATGGTTTTGATACAAACCATCCTCATCTTCATTCCCACCACATCCTAGTAGAGAGTCTCTGAATTATATAATATCTTAGATCCCTTTTATCTTTAACATTATATGCTTCTCCCTGAAAAAAACACAAAATTAGGTTATCACGGTAAGGACCCATCACATTGCTACGCAGTTGCAATAACAAATCTGAAGTCTTGTTTCTAAGACCAAACAGTCTTCATCATAAGGTAATGCAACAGAGGAAATTACAAGCCTTCTTGTGAAACTGTTGAAGGAAACTAAGAGAGGAACCCCACAGGAGGGGAAAGAATGAATATTCCCCTAATATGAAGAAGCACTGGGTATAAACACTGAGATAAAACTTTTACATGGAAAAGTAATGACATTTCAACTGTTAGTAGTGCAACTTTGTGTGTGAGTCCTTAGTATTCAATACTTTTAGAGTGTGTAATTTTATGATAGATATTGTCTTGTTGCCATGGCATGTCACATATACACAAAATTATCCATTAAAGTGCTTTAATAATACTATTCTGCAACAACTTCTCTTTGAGAACATGCAATATAGTACACACACTTACAAATAAAGGAATTTTCCATCTCTTCCGATTGTCACACTTTGGTTCAGTTCACCATATCCTAAAAACAACTATGAGATACACATAAAGAACACAAAGATGATTTAGAATGATCCGGTGGGATGATCTGTGAACTTGTACTTTCCTCACCCCTTCTCTCATGCCAACACAACAATCTCTCTTCACATGCTCATAAAGGGATTATAAAACTTAAAAAAGGTGGTGGATACCCTTCAAAATAGAACACCATAGAAAAATCAGAATGGAAAAGTATTTCTACAATGAACATTCAGAGCCCATCTGATGTCAAGCACTGGATTACACATTAGGAATACAAAGTTGAATAATACTTGCTCTCAACTATAAAGATGGACATATTTTAGCAGAATAGGAAGCAAAGCAAATTATCATTTCAGTGCTAGGAAAGCTATCTTCGGATGGTAAGATGAAGGCACTTAGGAGATATTTCTAAACTAGATCAGAAGATAAAGGAGGCCTCTTCAAATGAAAGAGTCCCACACAACTTTTGAAGAATGTGTAGAAGTTAGCTAGATAAGGAGGAGGAAAAGAATGTAGAATGAAGAAGGCTCTAAAAGAAAGAGGGCTGGAGTGGTGGCTCAGTGGTTGGAGTGCTTGCTTAGCATGCTTGAGGACCCAGGTTCAAACCCCAGTACCATATACACAACTAAATGCCAGAGAAACAAAAACAAGATGAAAAATTAAATCAAATTGATTCTCTCTCATGCTCTCTTTAAAAAAAATTAAAAAGGAAAAGAAAAGAAGAAAAAGAGCATGGTCCTTCTTTTCCATGGTAAAGAGATGTGGGATAATGGGAAACAAACCTAGGGAGACAGGCAAGGATCTCAGAAAGGCACATGAAAGCCTTGAGCCCTAAATTAAGGAATTTGAATGTAATTCAGCAAGCTATGGAGAGATGTCAGAGGATTTTAAAACAAGTTAATGACATGATGGGGCAAATGTTTTACATTAGTCGTTCTGACAGAATTCTGAATAATAGTTTTAAAGGAAGGCGAGGCTAGAAGCAAGATTTTTAATGAGGTGGTTAATGCAATATTTCATGTAAGAAGTGTGAAAATCCTCAACTAAAAGTGATGCTCTAATATAAAAGAGGAAGGATGCAAAATAATTGTTCTTCAAGAGATAGAATTCAAAGGCCCTGGTGACTAGCTAAAAGCAACAGGAAGAGGTGAAGATGATACGAGGTTTCTGGCTTTTTATTTGGTTAAATAGTGATACTACTCATTGATTTAGGTAGGAAATTTGCAGGCCACCAATTTTCTAAAATCATATACCATATCACATTTTATTTCATTAACATACAATTCTTTTTTAATTCTTTTTTTATTCAGAAATTTATTTGTTGAATAATCAAACAAGCTTCTAATAATATAATATGTATATATATATAAATTCTGAAAATTAGATTTACCCTCAAGGACCACACCATATAATTCTTACTTGTCGGCTAAAAATAAACTCTTAAAAAAAAAAAAAAGAAATGGAAGCAATTCCTATTGAAGCCATGCCTCTGTGGAAACAGGACATTGAATTCCAGCGTCAGTGAAGGAGTATCCTTACACCAGAAAAAAATAGACAAAAGGAAAAAGAAATGAATGAAAAATGGATAGAAATAAGGAAATGAAAATTTAGCAAATGTGTTAACCTCAGTTCCTACCAAATCCATTGAAATAACATGAAGTTATTACTGCATAAAAAGTATAAAAATCCAGAAGAAATGGAACATCAGCAATGCAATTTTGGAAATTAAAAGCTAAGTAAGCAGAGGAACCAGCTTGCAGAACATCAACAGAGTGGTGTATTCCTTTAGTCGAGAGCTTAAAAAGAGGGCTGGAGCGGTGGCTGGGGCTGGATAGGTGGCTCCGTGGTTAAGGTACTTGCCTGGCATGTGGGAGGATTGCAGGTTTGAACCACAGCACCAGGTACACAATGAAGTGTAGGAGCAATGAAAGTCACATGTAAAACTAAATAAAATTGATTCTCTCTCTCTCTCTCTCTCCCCCTCTGTCCCTTGATCTTTAAAAAAAAAAAAAAAAAAAAAACCTGGCAGTTGTCTCACAGATGGGCAAGGACATGGGCACTGAGGATTCCACAAAAAAATAGTGACTAACTCATCCCACAGTGATGCCCACCATCAACAAAAATGTCCCCCACAAGCACAGAGATTCCGAAAAAAGTTGAAATTTAAAATATAATGTAGAAATTAAAGACTTAGCATAAAGATTAAAAGATAAGTTGAAGGAATCTAGAAAGCTGGAGATTAAAATGACAGAGAAAAGCAAAGAAAACAGAGGAAAGAGAACTGAAGAACTGCTGGAGGAAGCCGAGGTCTGCATGACCAAACTTCTAGAAAGGAAAAAAAAGAAACAAAAAACGGAAGGGAGAAAATCGTCAGATGACAAAGCCAGAGCAAGGGGTGTGAGTTTCCAGATCAGCAGGACGTAGCAAGAGCCAAGTTCAGTCGAGTGAAATGGAACCACATGTGTGTATCTCATCGGTCAGTTTTAAAGGAGACCTGAGGATGATCTTTTCCACAGAGCAAAGGAAAAACAGGTCACATACAAAAGCATTAAGTTGGAACCTAACAGATATGGAAAATAGCTTCAGTATTCTAAGGAAAAATATACTTTCCAACCAATAATTTGAAACCTAGCCGAGTTATCAAGTCAATGTGAGAATAATGACATTTTCAGACATGCAAAATTTCTAAAAGGTGTTAACTACGGAGCAGGCATAGTGATCAAGGAACCCAGACAAAAAGCAGGCCAAGAAGAGGAGAAGAAATTAACATTAACCATAGAAGGGAATGAGAGATTTTCACAACTGGGAAAAGCACAGAGAAACCCAAGCATATCATTATCAATCCTAGAAACACAGAGATGTATATGATCATCACCTCCTGCTGTGGTTTGAATGCGTGACCCCCAAATTCATGTGCTGGAAACTTAAATTGCCAAACTCACATGTTGATGGTATTTGGAGGCAAGGCCTTTGGGAGGATAACAGGGTAAGATGAGGTCATGAGGTTGGGCCCCTATGATGAGACTAGTGCTTTATAATAGGAGAAAGACCCGACTTTTCAAACACCTGATCTCTCACCACATGATGCCCACTGCCATGTCATGATGCAACAAAAAAGCCCTTACCAGATGCCGGCAACTTGACATTCACTTTCCCGGCAACTTGACATTCACTTTCCCAGCCTCCAGAACCATGGGAAATAAAATTTTTTGTCTTTACATATTCCCAGTCTGGGGTATTTTGTTATAGCAGCATAAAACTGACTAGACATCTCCTGTTTACCCCTTGCTGTGGGTGCTAGCATGTGGGCAAAGAAATGGAGTGTGGATCCACCAGGGCCTGGAGTTTTGCTGAGCAAAGAGGGCAAGGGAGTTAAAAAATAGAGGCCCAAGAGTGGATTGAAGGGATGGGGTTGAGTTTAGACTGGAGGTGGAACCTGGGGAGAGTAGAAGTAACCTGACTGGGCCTGGACGCTTATCTAAATAAACTAAATAAAACGTATTCTCTCTCCCTTTCCCTCTCTCACTGTCCCTCTCTCTTAAAAAGAAAAAGAAAGGTAGCCTGAAGCAGAGGCAGAGAAAATCTGCTGGTTCTGGAAGGAGAGCAGGGAAGAGAATGTGAGAGCTTCTTCATCTCATAGCTCCATGGTCTGGAATACAACATGTGGTACAGGATGAAGTATTGCAGCAACCTGAGAGAGAAAATAGATGACAAGAGAAGAGACAGAGTCGCCGATTGGTTGACGATCATGGGGATGTGTTATGCCTGTTCTATGTTAATTTCATTTATTTGTTTCACAATGATCATGTCAGGTGGAAAATTATTCCTTTTATAAAGAGTAAACTGTACCTCAGGGAAGCTGAAAAACTGAGTCCACCTCACTTCCACAGCACCCAGCGGACCACAGACTCCAAGCCTGGCCCCTGGTACGGTAACTAGCTGAAGGAACTAGGGAAAGGCATTAAGTTTTCTGAGGCTTATGTTCCTGCAACAAACGCAAGGGCTGAATGAGATTCTTTAAAACACTTCCAGAATGAATGCCCTATCGTTGCAAATAACAATACCTGTACACATCATTTTTCTCATTTGTCAAATGGAAGTCACAAAATTTACCTCATCCACCTCAGAGAGTTGTTATGAAGATCAAATAAGATCACGCATTCAAAAGTGATGTATAAATTAGGTCACACTGCATGATTGAGATACTTAAATATTTAAAAATATTGGGAGGAAATTAAACTCATACTGAAGAAAAATAGAGAAACTGTGACTCAGGTAATATCCAGTGAACATCCACCCTCTCACTTACTGACCGGACACACTGGGCAGGTTATCCAGCCTCTTTGTGCCTCAGTTTCCTTATCTGAAAAATGAGAAATAAAAATTAAACAATGGCATGGAGTTGTGAGAATTAAATGAATGGATTCATAAAAAGTATTTGTAGAAGCCTCTGGCTTAATAGGCAAGCTAAAAATATGAATTGCTATCATGATTATTATTACAGCTACGATTTTCCAGGTGTGACATTTTGGGAAACGTGTGTGTACACACATTTAAAAAGCCAGGCTCTTAAAGGATTGGGAAAAAATTCAAAGGAAAGCATTGAAAGCCCATAATGAGAATAAAGACTGAGATAAAGGAGGAAAATACAAGAGTTAGGGACACATGGTCTGCTGCCAATTCCACACTAATGAGTAGAAATAACCGGCAGTCACCGGAAGGTGCGATTGGTGGAGCCCTGCTCCCCACAGCATGTCCTTCCTACCCAAGCATCCCAGTGACATTCATTTTAGAGCATACCATCTGCTAGTGATGTGTCAAGAGCTGGAGAACAAGAGATGAATAATACAGGTCCCTGCCCGAAAGCACCTAGAAGTGAAAGAATCAGCTGTTTATACGGATAGCCCCAGTACAAAGCAGAAACTATAATTTTTTTTAAAAAGGGATATAGCAGGTGCTGGAGTGGTAGCTCAGCAGTTGGAGCACTTGCCTGACATGAGTGAGGACCTGGGTTCAAACCCCAGCACTACGTACACAACTGTGTTGGAGAAACAAAACCCAGATGAAAAAATAAAATTGATTCCTTCTCTCTCTCTCTCTCTTAAAAAAAAAAAAAAGACAGCAATAATCATTAACATATATTGAATGCTTACAGTGTGCCAGATACTATGTAAATGCTTTACACATATTATCTAATCTACCCAGGAAAACTAGGATTCCAGGTCCAGGGTTGGCATGGTTAATACCTAACCCTGCCCCTACTCAAAGGACAGTCAGAAGGTGGTTGCAGTAAACCAAAGGGAACAACAAGGGTCTGAACTGGGGAGTCAAGGTGGAGACAAGTTACGTTCATACTTTGCTCAGCAATAGGAATGCATTCTGAGAAATTCCTGTTGAGGCAGTTTCACTGGGCGAACATCACAGAGGACATTGAACAAACTTATGCAGCTAGGATATCAGATAGCAACATAACCTTATGGGACCATAGTCATACATGTGGCCCACTGTTGACTGAAACACTGCTACACAGCACGCAACTGTCGATTCAAGGAATGAAAATTGGCAACAACTGGCAACTGATTTGGTTTAATTAATTAGGAGGTTTTGGAAGTGAGAAAATCTTCCAGATAATTCTGGAAGGGCTTTACCCAGTAAAATGAATCTCCGGGTCACAAACAAGTATTACTTTTTAAAGCTCATGCTTATTTTTAGAATCTCTCAGCTATCAGAGACTCCTGCCTCATATCCATTAACCCACCTTCTTCTATTTTCTTAAGAGATGGATAGAGAGAAAGAGAATCAGAATCAATTTTATATAGCTTTTCATGTGGCGTTTGTCGCTCCAACACTTCACTCTGTACATGGTGCTGGGGTTTGAACGTGCGCGTCCTTGCACGTGCCTGGCAAGCACCACAACTACTGAGCCACTGCTCCAGCCCTTAATCCATCTTCTTAACAAATTGAACCTGAACACTCTTAGGTACCAAAAACTATGTTCAGCCTTCCTTCCTGACAGGGGTAGCCAATGAGATGACAACAGAATGCGCTTTGTGAGGCTGCTGGAAAGTTCCTTTGTTCCTGTCCCTTCTTCACTACACAGAACATGAGTTGGTCTACAGCCTTTGCCGTAGACCTGAGGTGACTTTGAGAATGAACATTAATTGGTAAGTTTGGAGGAATCACAGATAGAAGCAGCATAGGACACTGAAGAGATCCAGGCACCACCATACTAGCCCTGGGCTCCTGTTTTTGGTTTGTCCTAGAGAAAATATTAACTAGTGCCTTGTCTAAGTCACTGTATTTCCGATATCTATTACCAGAAGTAACTGCTATTCTTAACCAATATACTTCTCACCACAACACCAGACCCCACTCTACCACTCCATATCTCTGTTCTCTGAGAGCAGAACTCAGTAGACGCAGGATCAGCACTCACGACGGTCAAGCAGACCCTGAAACCAGAAACTAAACTCAAAGCAAAGTGCTTCCTACTTCCTCTTTACCCCTTCCATCTCTAACCTGCTTAAGAGCCCTCACTTGTTTGAAAATCCATTTTAAGCTCTGTTCCCCATCATTTTCGGGTTGGTGTGACCATGCAGATGCCACCAATAGATACCAGGGCTTTGCCAGAGAAGACGAAGAACTCAGTTTAGAGAAAGTTGAGTGGAAAAGGACTCGAGGGCCAGCAGGTGAAGACAGGCACCATGGAACTGGCATGGCCCTGAAGCTTAAGAAGAAGGTGTTACCTGAAGGATGGACTTGGATGGGGTCACTAGGGTGAGGGTGAAGAGGAAGAAGAGCAGGGAGGGATGAAAGAAACAGCAGGCACCAACCTACAATATGTGGGCTGTGTTAGTCAGCTTTATCACTGCAACCAAAATACCGGAGCAGAACTTAGACCATGAAAAGTTGATTTTTGGCTCATGGTTTCAGAGGTGTCAGTTCATGGTGAAGATGACTCCGGTTCTGTGGGCCTGAGGTGAGGCAGAACAGCATGAAGGAAAGGTGTGGTAGAGGAAAGCAGCTCAGCTCATGGCTTCTGGGAAGCAGGAAAAGAGAGGGAGACAGAGACAATATATCGTCCCCAAGGGCATGCCCAGTGATGTGCTGTCTCCAGCCATGCCCCATCTCCTATAGTTACCACCCGGTAATCCATTCAAAGTATGAATCCATCAAATGGATCAATCCACTGATAAAGTCACAGCTATGAATGCAATCTTTTCACCTGGGGGAACATTCTTAGATCCCAAACCAAAACATGCTCAGAGGAACCCTAAAGCATGACGGAGAAATGTAGTTAGTAAATGAGAACCAGGGAAGAAATGTGCTATGTGGATCTAGGGAATAAAAGTTGTCAAAACTGAGAGAATCCCTTAGCAGAACTTCCTTCAAAGTCATCCCACCCTCCTAACCCTGATCTTATTTGAAATGCAAGCTCTCCTTCCTGAAGACTATAGGATGCTAACTTGCACCAAACTTGTGCTGATTGGCAGGTTTTTCCTGAGCGGGGAGAGGAGCTACGAAAACTTAAAGGCAAGTGCATGGTAAGGAAGTGCCAGGAAGGTGAGAAAGTAGCTGCAAGGAAAGAAACATCCCCTGCGTCCAACTTCCCAACACAATTCTGCCAGGCAACCTGAATCTCATTCTCTCACCAGATGGTCAATTCCACTAATGTTCTCAGCATGGCAGGTCCTATTTGCCACGTTCCAGGAGCCTGTTGTGTCCAATAGGAAAGCAGCCCCTACCACCTCCAATCCCAGGGTCATTCAACCAGCACTGTTAGCTTGAAAATACGAGAAAAGCAGGTTAAAGTGTAAGACAGAGAGTGACCACACATGCCCATTTTAAAAGCCATACCTTGATCTTGAATTTGTAACAGAATCAATATCAAACTGGACAAGATATTCATGAAAGATTCTACATTTTGATAGAATTCTGAGCTACTAGTCCCATAATTTAGTTTCAGAATTCCATTTCAGTACTTCATTCGGACTATTTGAAAACATATATCCTTTAAATTGGCTAAGAGTATTTTTAAAACCTTTACTAAGACCACTTTGTTTTGGAGGAAGTACACCCATGAGAAAAAGGGGGGACTTTGCCTGTTTTTCTAACATATTGTGTATCATAAGAACTCAATCTTTCAGGTGCTTGCTGCTTAAAGCAGTCTCAAGGTATTTGTTTTGTTGATGATTTTTTTCATCACTAAAATCCTGTTTTGAATCAGATGGAATATTTGTTTACTGTCCCATTGTTCTATTTGTCTGTGTATCATTTCAATTCTTTTCCAAAGAGAACTAAAGCTATTTCTGTGAAAAGCTCAACACAGAATGATTTTAATGTAAGAAATCCGATAAACTATCCATCATGTATCACATTGGCTTTTATTAATACATAGCACTCTATGGAAGGAAGTCCCCTCTAAGATGCATGGAATGTTCATAGAAGGCTTTGTAATCGTACTCTAACAACTGTGTCTAGTTTCAATGATTCATTTTCAACACTCAGATCCTTGATCATTATAATTGCATTCCATATCTCTGAAGAGTGCCAGGTTCATAACAGAATAGAGGAAGTGTGTCTAGAGGCACGCTCTAAAAAACAATGGAAGAAAGCCCAGAAACGTCTTTTCATGCTGCTCACTAAGCCCAACTGCTATGTAATCAGGAGCACAAGAAACTTGTGGGAGAACTGAAAAATTGACTTGAAACCTGGAAACAGAAAAGGCCATGAAGGCAGACTGGCTCATCACACAGGATTTTTCTTTTCCATCCTAAGAACATTAGTAATTTTTCCTTGCCCAGATAACACCGAGGTCCCTACACCTCTCCACACGTATATTCTCCATTTAGAAGAAAATTACTTCACCCTTTAAAATTTCACCCTGTGTGCTGTAAATCACTGTGACATAAGAGGAGTCCCGATCCTCTTTGCATGCTGAGACTAGATTTTATCAGGAAATGTTTCATCGCATTCTTTTCCTGTCATTAGAATCAATTATCATGTATATTTATGCATTCCTTTGTATGAAAGTGCAGTTGGGGTCTGAAAAGAGTCTGCACAAAAGGGCAATTTTAATTAGACAGCCTATGTGTCTCCTGACTCATAAGTGGCTAAATATAATTACATATACCTGCACTGGACGGGCTCCCAAAAGCCGGTTTCCACTGCTTAGCAATGCTTAGCTAATGGAGCAGAGGAGCAGCCCTCTGCATTCCACTCCACCTCCCGCCTCACCAGCCAAATAGCCAGCTGAGCTTGGATCCCACAGATTATTACTGGTAATGATGGTTAAGGCAAAAACTGTTTGGGCACAGCACCTTGAGCTTCTAATTTGGCAGTTAGAGCAATCTTGTTGTGACTTGTAAACTCTCCACTTAGCTCGCAGAACATTTTTTGCATAAATTACGTGCAGGGCTGAATGCCATTTTGCAGAGTTAATGCTTTGATTTGTGTCTAGGCCATGGCAGAAAGGAGTTTTCCTAAATTTTCAGTCAGAAGAAAAGGAAAGTTTGCCTTTTCCCTGAATTGAGGGGAAGAACTCTGTGGCAGCTTTCAAAGCCTACATAGTGTTTCATGGACTTTTTCTTTTCCCTTTCTTTCAACCAGAGTATCTGAACTTTCTTCTTTGAAGGAGTCTCTACCCTTTGAGACAGAGCCCACCTACTAATACTGAAAATGAAAAGTGCCCAGCCCTCGTCTGCTCGCACTCCTTGGCAGCTGGGGAGAGTGGGCACACAATGGCTCCACCGGTTGAATGGACACACTCCCTTACTTTGCACCTGCCTCTGATGACATAAAGGAACAGAGATCATGCAGAATCCACTGGGAGGGTGGTGAGAAGCAAGCAATTGCTACAGCTATATCTGATTTCAAAGGCAACGGTTTTGTACAGTGTCCTGTATTGGGGCACATCAGTAATACAAGCTACAGTGTCTTGGCAGTTATGAGGATTTTGTTGTTGAAAGGAAAAAAATTATCTACCAACACAGGTGATGTTGGGGACCTGCAAATTAACTGACAGTAGACAGATGAAAAGGAATACCCTTCGCGAGGGGTGAAGAGGGTAGGAAGAGCTTTAGGGCATCTCAGTATAGAAGGTTCTAAGGAGTCTTCTTGCACAATTTTTCTGAAATGACCCGATAGCCAGGGTTAGTGCCTCCCCCTAACTAGAGACCTGGGGTGGGGAGTTAGGGACGGTGGCAGCTAAATCCCCAAGTTCTGTTCTTGCTGATAAGAGCAGTTCTGATCCGACTTCTGTCTGCATCTTCTGTGCGGCAAATGCTTTCACTTTGAAGAGATGTTTATGTCAGTTTGGTGGGATGTTGGTCTCTTCATCCCTGTATCCATCACGCAGATATTTGGGACATGCTGAGCTGCAGAGTTTTCAAATCTACAGGTTCTTCTATAAATTCTGTGAGCTCCTAAACTATTTTCACATGCATATATTCATTATACAAAATATTTATCTGCTTTTGGCGTGTATCTATGAAGAAAATGACTGCATTTAAAGACAAATTGAGGGGAAATAATGATTTAAATACAGAGGCATTTCTATTAATAATCAGAACCAAAGCAAGGACGGTGGTTGTTGTTACTTGTATTCAACTACAGGAGGGAGAGCAACTTGCCCTCTGCCCTCTGAGGGTTTGATCATTGAATCTACAGAAGCAAACTGAAAACAGACAGATGAGCAGATGAAAGGGCATGCAAGCTCACTGCCTGCACGGGGCCCGCACAGGAGCCTAGCCAGTGGGATTAGAGACTTCTCTACCCTCTTCAGAGGAGACAGAAGTGGGGGGTGTAGGTGGTTTCAGAGGAATAATAAATTTTATTTAGGAAAGATGAATGGGCCTGAAGAACAGATGATAAATAGCCTGGGACAAAGTTCCCAAGGTGTGGTGCCAGTGCTAGCCTTGTTCCTGCAGGTCAATCTTTCCTATTGGAGGAGGGTCCAGGGAGTGGGCCTAGACAACTGCATTTCCTGGGGAGGAACCTCTTAGTCAGATAAGGAAACTTCAGGAAAAAACCCTCCTCTGCACTTGCTGTTCCCAGGCACCCTCAGGTTGAAGTTCAAAGCGGCACATTTTAAGGTATATATTCTGAGCACCAGTATGTGTGCTATGTCCTCGATAATGTCCTAGACAAGAACACTGTAAGAGGTACAGTGTCATTATTATCTTAAGAGGTAAAATTACAAGAAATGAAAAGACAAAAGCACTCATTGCTGGGTGTGGTGACGCATGCCTGTTACCCCAGTGACTCTAGAGGCTGAGACATGAGGATCACAAGTTCAAGACCAGCCTCAGCAACTTGGCAAGGCATTAGTGAGAGCCTGTCTCAAAATAGAAAATAAAGAAAGGGCTGGGGATGTGGTTCAGTAGTAAAGTGCTTTTGGGTTCAATTCCCTAGTACCAAAAAAAAAAAAAACCTCCATTATTTGCAGATTAATTTTACTATATATATATAAATTGGGTGATTCAAATAAGAAAAATCAGCAAAATTACTAGACACAGGGTCAGATTTTAAAAATTCAGTAGAGCTCCTTGTAACAGAAAATGTAATAGAAAAGAACATTCTACTCAAAATTATATTTTTAAAAAAGACTAAAGGAATAAATCTCATTAAATATATGAAAAACCTTTATGGAAAAATTATCAAGATTATTGAGACATAAAAGAAGACCTAAATAAATGGCAGAATGGACCACATTCAGGACTGGAAAGAGTCAAAATCACAAAAATATCAATTCAACTTAAGATTTTCTGTAAATTAAATGAAATTACAATCCAAATCCCAACAAGTCTTTGTGGTACTTAACATAATAGCAAAATACTTGTGGAGAATTTTCTTATGCTTTTTTCTTTTAACCCGTCTTTTGTTACAGGAGTGTCAACTGTGACCCATTTGAAAGGTGAGGAAAGGTACACCTTTCTGCTCCTACGCAGGCAAACAGAAAAATATAAAAGACAATTTTGAAGAACAAGGTAAAGGATTTGCCCTGTGAGATACTGATATGTATTATGTAGCATTAAGGTGTGTCTTATTGGTGAAAAAATGAACAAAAAAGAAAATAAAATAAAGTTCAGATGTTTTGGGAAGTGGAGGGGAGGGATGAGGGTGGGTAATTGGGGGGCTCTTGGGGGTAAATCTAATTTTCAGAATCTCTCTCTATATATATTATTTCGTTAGAAGCTTGTATGATTGTTCAACAAATAAATTTCTGAATAAAAAAATAAAGTTCAGAAACAGGATTAAATATACAGACAGATATTCTGGGGGAACTGAAAATGACTAGGGAGAAAATGTACCCTGCAACATAAATGTTGGAATAATGGGTCACACATATGCAAAACAGTATAAAATAATATAAAATCAGATCCTTCTTACCTAAGTCCAAGAAGAGGAAACTTTAAAATTTTAAGAAAAGATGTCTTTGTAATATTGTTTAGGAAAGATTTTTAAAACACACACAACTAAGCCCACACAATAAAAAGATTGATGAATTTGATGACATTGCACTTAATGTATGTTCTGCATAGCAAAAGATGCAGGATAGGAATATAAAGTCACAGACTGAGGTCCTTTCAACATATAAAACTAAAAAAGGATTAGTAATCATGATATGCATATCTTGATTGTATATGACTCTCACAGATCTACAAGAAAAAGGCAAATAATCCAATAGAAAAAAAGCAGAGAAAAATCTGGGAGCTCAGAAAAATGGTAGCCCTAAATATGGTCCTTTAGCATGCAGAGTACTTTGAACTAAAGAAGATTAGAAAGGTCTCAGAAGCAGTCTCCCTTAATGTCTTCTGCCCTTCTATCTTCCACCACTGCTTCTGCTCCAGAGTTGAACGGAGGAAACCAGAATTCTTCTTCATTAAAGCAAGTCATTCTACCTGTTTTTCCTTCCCCAAAGCAAGCTATGAAATCTAGGAATCTGCTATATTTTTTCCCTTCCAGATGGGGAAGGGATGCTACACAAAGAGGCCAAAAAGATCCTGAACAGATAGGCCTCTGGGTCTGCTCCCCAGTGCACCACCATTGTATCATACCCTTTTTGTTTTTTAATTATTATTAAGAAATTTGTTGAACAATCAAACAAGCTTCTAACAAAGTAATATAAAAATTCTGAAAATTAGATTTACCCCAAGAGCCCCTCAATTACCCACCCTTATCCCTCCCCCAGTCCTTCCCAATACATCTCTACAAATGCCTTAGGTTGTATGACATTACACCTTATCCAGATTTAAAACATGAGAATTGACCTCCTTTCTCAATGGCTAGGATCTAGCTCCAGCCTCCACAGATGAGTGAAGACATTTGACCCTTGGTTTTCTGGGTTATGCTGACTTCACTCAGCATAATTTCTTCCATAGCCATCCATTTACCTTCAAAGGCTGCAATATCATTGTTTCTAATTGCTGTGTAAAATTCCATGGTATATATGTACCAGTTTTTGGATCCATTCATGCAATGAGGGACCTCTGGGTTGTTTCCATAATTTAGCTACTGTAAATTGAGCTGCTCTGAACATCAATTTCACTGTGTCTCTGTAATGTGCTGATTCTAAATCCCCTGGCGTCATACCCTTTATCCAATCACATTTCTACACAGCTGTGCAGTTCCTCGTCCAACTTAGGCATAGCAATAGACCGTTTTCCCTAGGTCTTCAGATCTTCATTCCTAAAGATTTTTCGTGCCATACCAAACTTTGATTAGATAATTTTCTTATGCTTTTCTCTTGTTAACCTTTTGCTATAGGAACGTCAACTGTGACTGGTTTGAAAGGGGAGGAAAGGTACACCTTTCTGCTCCTACATAGGCAATTCAAAACAGAAAAGGCCTGAAAAAATTAATTAACATGTGAATAGTGCTAGAAATAAAACTATCAAAATTTCTGAGGTGGTGTAAGAAAAACCAAACATGTGCCCTGAAGTAGGCAAGACACTCTACCTTTGCCGAAGGGTGCACTCGCAGAGGGGATCCGATGAGCAAGATCAGCAAGCACACTTGAGCGGAGTCCACCTGCTTACATCTCCAACCTGACGCAATCCTGCCCTTCACTCTGATTGGAGGAGCGCACCGGTACAATCTGCGCGATTGGCTAATATAAAATTGGGGTGGGTACAGAAAAGAGCTGCAGGTGTAACAGGTATCTGATGAGTTTGAAAATGGATTACCTCTGACTGCATGGTTCCCCACCGGAGAAGGCTTCCTTTTTTTACGCAAACCTTAAGACTACATTCTGAAAATGGACCATTAGACTGCCTATTTTTCAAAATAGATACCCTCACTGGTTAACACGGAAATGAAAATTAGAAAAGAGATGCCACTTCACTCACATCAGGTTGGCAGTATTGAAAATTCACAACGCTAAATGTTAACAAGCTTGTTGATCCAGAGGAACTGATGGGAGGGCAAATTGACAGAAACACCTGGATAGTATCTAGTAAAGTGGAAGGTGTTAAAGCTCCAGAGCTGGGCTGGAGGTAGCTCAGTGGTTAGGGAGCTTGCCTGGCATGCGCAAGTCTGTAAGTTGGAACCCCAGCACCACATGCACACAACTAAGTCTTGGAGCAACATGAAAAACTAAATAAAATTGATTCTGTCTTTGTCTCTCTCTCTCACTGTCCCTCTCAAAAAAAAAAACTCCCCAGCTTAGTAATCTCCCTCTACCTATATTACCTGGAGAAGTTTTCACAGATGTACACAAGGAGGAAATTAAAAGGGTTCCAATTGGAAAAAGAAACTTAAATACCCAGCAAAAGAAAATCAATTACAGCAAAAGAAAATCAATTACTTATGATACATTAGTACAATGGAATATTCCGCAGCAATAAAACGGAGAAAACTAGAAAATGGAAAAGAAAGGTGTGGGAGAGAGTCTCGTGAAAGTCAAAGGGAGATCAACAGAGTAGGGAAAAGGGACCAAGCGGTGGAAAGAGGGGAGTGAAAGAGGACACGCTGGGGAATGAGATTGGCCAAATTGTATTGTTACATTGTGTGCATGCACAAATATGTAACAGCAAATCCTGCCATTATGTACAACTATAACGCAACAATAAAAGTATGGAATAAAAGAGTAAACTAGAACCATACATATTAACATGGATATATTTCAAAAATAATGTTAATTTTTAAAAAGCAAATTCACAAATTGATGTGTGTAGCATACTACATACACATAAATTTTAAAGAACATGCAAAATAATGCTATACATTGTTTATAATCTTTTTATTAAAAAAAGAAGCTTACAATTGTGCATTGAAGTGATAAACATCAACTTTTGGGGGGGAGTAGTGCTAGAAGACTGCTTTAACACTGGGCTGTGTTCCCAGTCCTTTTTATTTTTTATTTTGAGACAGACTCTCACTACTTTGCTTAGGGGCTTCTTAACTTGCTGAAGCTGGCCTCAAACTTGCCATCCTCCTGCCTCAGTCTCCCAAGCCACCAGGATTATAGGCATGCTCTGCTACACTGGGGTAAATATCAACTTTTTAATAGCCAAGACAGAGAAAATTGGAATAAAGAATAGCTACATAAGATATTTAACTATATTGGTCATATTCTAATTTTCTCATTTAAAAATTTATATGAACCAAAAAATAAAACTTTTGAAAAAAAAGCTAAAACAAAAGTAGAAGGGAATAAGAGACATTTGGGCAGATCCATAGAGAAACATCATTCTAGATGGCCCAAAATATCTACGAAATTTAACTTTCAAATCTTGAAAGTGATGAGTTTGCATTTTAAGAATTCTACAGCTTGATTTTCAACCCTTTTTAAAAATACATCTTTGGTTTACCTGGATTGTCTGGCTACTACTGAACAGATTGACAAAAGAGTTACTTAGTTTTAAAAGTTACAGTATTCTAAGCAAAAGCTGTCCTGCCTTACCCATTCCTTGTTAAAAAAAAAAAAAGTTTTTAAAGTTATAATGGGAAGGGGAAAGGAGGGATAAGGGAGGGTAATAGGGGGGCACTCCTGGGGATAATTGCAATTCCAGAATATATACACATTTTATACACATTTTATATTATTTTGTTAAAATCTTGTAAGGTTGTTCAAAAATAAAAAATTTAAAATTAAAAAAAAAAAGTAAGTGTTTTGAAGTTGTTTCAGTCTCTTCAGCCTACATTATGCAAGGATGCAATTAGAAACCTGGTAGCTGATTTCAGATTATACCTCTGCTACTCCCAGAAGCTCTTCTTCCATAAAAAGCATCTCAAACATTCTCCACGTAGTCATTCAGATAGCGGCACAAGCCACATTTAGACCCTGTGCAAACACATTTAGAAAATTATACGAGAGAAATCATGCCATTTTCCCAAACCAACACAGTACCAACTGATGGAAACCTTAAAAGAAGAACTACATGTAAGAGTTTTGTTGCCAACAACCGGTCTCTGAATTCTGCTCCCTAATAACAAACTCTCTGATTGTCCACTAAAAGCATAATTACAATAATATTAATAAGCCAGCTCCTCTGTCTGTACTTGCACAGGCGCTGAATAGTAACACAGTCAACTTGCAACTAAGTCTACAAAATAAACCTTAAGTAGTTGTCCAAAAACTGACAATGAAAAGCCAAACCCACTATAAATGAGAGCCAAAAAAATTCAAAACTATTTTATTTGTATTACCAAGAAGCATTCCTTAAGATAGGTTATCAAGACAAGCTAACCAATAATGAGATCATAGATAAGAGTCCATCATCAATATTGAGACTGCAGTCCTGTGGTTCAGCTCTCTTGGTTCTGGAAGGTAAGAAAATAGATCAAAGAAAAATTTCTCAGCAGCTCTGGAGCAGTGGTCTGACACTGTGGCAGGAAATTAAATACATTCCCATGCAGCACCCATGATGATAGGTTGTGAAATGCAAATAAACAGTAGCATATGAACCAAAAGTCTACATAATAATAAGACATTGGGAAAGAAGTATCAAATAATCCAAAAATCAAAAATAAAAAAATAAGCAAGTAACCGGTTGCTCGAGTAAGAAATAGAGCTATCAGGGACAGGATAGCCTTCAAAGGCCGATGTACGTGCATTTGGTATTTTAGCCACACACCATTAATAACACAGTCGTTTTAGATTTAAAAGTGTATTATAATGCATAAGGATTTATATAGCACATGAAAATGCTAAACACCTAGTGTAAAACAGAATCTTTCAAAGGTACAATGGGAAACTTCCAGGTATCTTTAGTTTGCTAGAATAATTGAAACCAAGTTGTAGGCCAAAGAGCAAAGAGCACCAAAAAAGCCCTCAAAGATACGACAAGTGCTCAGAAATGGTGCATCCAACTTATTGCTGCCATCTTTTAATATGCACTCTTCCCCTGGAGGGCTAAACATATAAATCTGTAATACTTTTATTTGGATGTTTTCCTCCTAAATAAAATAGAAATTTTGCCCTGAAGAAATGAGAGTGTAAAGGAGAAGGAAGGTGGGGATTGTAGGTAAAAGAGGCAATAGAGTGTATTTCCAAGGAAACCTACTATCACAGAGTATACACCACTGCAAACACAACCAGACGTCTTTCAATTCAGAAAACACAGGGGCAGTAAGTCAGAGCCTTCGGGAGATGGGCTTGGTGATTTCACTGATGACTGATGTCTCAGTCAGCATTTGGGGCAGTTGGAAGAAACTGTAAGAATTATAAAGGAGGAAACCTGCAAGGTAGCTTCAAATTTTTGCAGTCACATCGAGTTTCCAAAAGCTGTTAAAAAGCATCTCCTCAAAATAGCTCCCTCTTGCTCACTCTGCATCCTTCTCCAATCTGCATTCTTTTTTTTTCCTCAGATGCATCAAAATACTTCCCCACTTAAAAGCCATTGCACTTCGTATTCCCTCTGCCTGTAATTATCTCCATCTAAATTTTCAAATCTCTGGCTCCTTGCTTGCATTCAGAGTTCAGTTCAATATTACACCTTGAATGGCCCCTTTTCTGATCACTGCTTCTAAGATAACTCATCACATTGCCCCCCATCCCTCAACCTTTTCCTTTCCTTTGTATCAAATGTTGTTTTATGAAAACATCTTCTTTATATTTTCTACGTATTCACTTGCTATCTTTGTCCAGTAAGAAGTAAGCTGCTGAGAGGTAGAAACTGTGTCTTCTTTTCCTACAAGGGTGTCCAGGACCATGCTTGGAATATCATAAGCTCTAAAAGCATATGTAAAGAATGAAAAATTAATGAATGGAAGGCCAAATTTTAACATGACACTTTGCAAACACCATTTTAGAAAGAACACTATTCAATGCGGGAAGAATATATAAGGAAGGAAAACTGTTCTGTGGTGCCATGTATAGCATTCCTGACTCCTCTTCCAGCCGGAAGGTTCTATCAGTAAGGATTTTTCACAGAGGAAAAGAATAGAAATAATAGCAAAAAATAAAATTTGTAGTGGTCAGGGCTTGGTGAAAGCATCAGGAACCATCATAGGTATGTCAAGCACACAGGCATCTAATAATAGCAAGGAGTTCTTAAAACTCATCCAAAGGATTGGAGGAGCCAATTCTAAACTGGGCTTCCAGAAATGGCAGTTACCACCTTACAGGCTTGATGCAGTAGAGGAACTATTATTTTTACCAACTTCTGGAGAGAGGGAAATTAGAAGCCTGACACTGAAATCTACGCACTCAAGGACACACTAACAAAAGTGCAATCCAATGATCAAGAAGCTGCCAGGGTTGCAACTAAAACTGACTGGTAGTTGCAGGCTAGCTTGTGGAGTTCAGTCACCCCTAATCCAGGTGCCCCTCAATGCCCACAGGTTTAGGAATCAAGTATTTCATCTATTTTCATCTATTTTTCTATGACTACAGTAACGATGCAAAACCAAACCAACACAACAGCACCGGCACACAACAATCACCATTAGACTTTGCTCTCCCTCTAGGCCAGCTGTGTGCTCAGCTCTTCACGGCTGTTGGGCAGTCAGCTCTTAGGTTGGCAGGGGACTAGATGATCCACGATGGCTATGACTCTTCTGTTTCATGTGGCCAGTGCAGGCAGGGTTCCAAGAGCAAGGGCAGAAATGTGCAGGAGTTTTTTGAGGTCTAGGCTTGGAACTGGCACATCATCTTTTCACACCACTCTACTAACTGAAGGAAGACACATGGGCTGAATCAAAGAATGGAAAGCAGACCCCATCCCTTGGTGTGAAGAAACTGTAAAGTCACGTTGGAAAAGGAGGCTACAGCCATGAGTGCAATCAGTCCACGACAGGCACTGGAATTGCGCTGCAGTGAAGCACTCAGCTCTTCACAACCCCATCTGCCAGCAAAACAGTGACCAAACGCAACAAGAAGATGGATTCTTACTTCCTTCTGCTACTTCCTTCCAAATCTTGCATGATTGTATCTAATTCACATAAACCTAATTTGTCCAGAACCTCAGGTACAACGTAGCTTAAAAGTGCAGCCTTTATCTTTCAGTTCTCTGCAGCACTGGAAAACTCAGTAGGATAAGGTGATTGAGAAACACCCTGAGGGAAAGTCGACCATATTCAAAACAGAAGTTAACTTTTTTTTTTTAAAGACAAGATTTTTTTTTAAGAGAGGACAGTGAGAGAGAGACAGACAGAATCAATTTTTATTGAGTTTTTCACAAGGCTTTCGTTGCTCTGACACTTAGTTGTGTACGTGGGTGCTGGGGTTTGAACCCGAGTATCTGCGCATGCCAGGTAAGCGCCATAACCACCAAGCCACCTCTCCAGTCCATGAAGTTAAATTTTGCTAAGCAAGAAGGAGGTTCTGGGCCACCTAAAATAACTTACACACCTGATCTCTCTACAACGAAGGAGTTTTTTGTTTGTTTGTTTTGTATTTTTTCTACTCAACTCCCTGAATCTCATCTTTCTCCCTGAAAGAACTACAGATTTCCTATTATTTCTGAATATTTCTGGCCTTGATCACTGTCACAGAAAGTCAGTACCAATCTTCAAAAATTTTTGAAACAGCACTGAGGTTCAGACCTGCAAGATTTGTGCTCAATCTTGCATCCGTTCTCTTTCCGCTCTGTGCAGTTTTGAAATGTTTCCAAGAGCATCCCTTCAGGCCTTTAGAGTAATTTACCTTCCTATGTGGGCAGGCAGGATGAATATTAGTCTGATTATATCTGATCTGTCATGCCATCCGCTTGTTGACCCAATCAGCACACAGCCCGAAACTCCAGCAGCAACTGAAAATGTGCATCCAACATGAATCAGCTTGAGCAAAGAGGCTTCTTGGTAACACGCCTGGAATTGTTGGTGCCATGATATTTGCCTTTTTTGTTGAAAGCAGATGTTCACCACAGCACTCTGCACCACGAGCTGACAAGCCAGCTTGCCTGACACTATTTTATAGCATAATCTTTGTGGTCTCACTCTCTTGGCATATTAGTCCTGTTTCTATAATAAATAACTGTTCCCATCTTCTCAATTCTATTCTTTTTTCTCTTCCTTGAAATCTATTTATATTTTTTCCCAAGTTTAATAGTCTTTTCTTTCATCTCTTTCCTTAAATTCACATAAAATATCTTGTTCCTTGTAGTAATTATTTTGAGCCTAATTTATATTCATAAAGCAATTTGTGTTTCCCTGACCCTTCTACCATGACTTTTTTGGGGTGCTGGGTGCAAAAACCCAGGGACTCAGAAGTACTAGGTAAGGGAGCATTCTACCACTGAGCTACAGCCCCAGCTCTACCCTGATTTTAGGTGTAAGATTCTTCAATGTTTTCTATGATTTAATATTTAAATATCAAAAAACTTGGAAACTCATAATGCCTAGTTTCTAAATGAGATTTTTTTTGGCAACTCTAGATTTACATTAACTCTATACAAGTACCTAACATATCTTTTTAAATCAAGAATTTATAAAATAACAGTTATTTAGACCTGGATTTTAGAAATTCCCTAAGTAATTATTTTAAGTTCATAGTCTTATAAATACAAAGAATTCTGCAAAAGTTATCTCAAAGAACGTAGAGAAAGCAAAGGACTTGAAGGCCAGGGCTCACTCTCACTCCCTTTACTACTTCAAATATGTGAGCTCTGCTTTTATTGGACATCTCCCTGTGGCATAAAAACAAGTGGTTCAGTTGCCATAAACAATAGCACAAAAATATATATGTTATTGCTGAGATGCTCTCCGCTTGCTCTGATAAGATAAAGAAGGCTCAAATGACTTAAATGACTGGTTGTTAACCACGGCACTAGTTTCCTCTTTCCAGCTCAAGTAACCTGTCCACTCATCTCATTTTTATCATGCATTTTATTTATTTATAAAATGCTGTACAGCATTTAAGAAGGCTTTAGGAAATTCATAATTATTATAATATTATATTTAATTTTAATTTAAGTAATATGCTCAAATTTTTAATTTTGAATTATTGCTGTAAATAAAGGCTGTAGCTTTCTGACATAACCAGCAAGCTCTTCATTATTTTGCCACTACCCTGAGAACCTCAAGCTATAAACATGATCTATGCTGAAAAGGCATCCATAAGATCCTAATGCTGATCTCACCAAAATGACAATGTTCTTCTCCCTTTTTATATACAGATCAAAGAACTGTAAAATATAGGACCAAGAAAAATAATATGCAAAAGTACCAGGTTTTCATTCTACTTTTCTAAACAATTTGCCATGCTTTTTTGGCTATTGTATTATCCATATGCTCCTCATGCTGGTTTGTAAAACATATTTGACAGTCCTGAAAAATGTTAAATATTCAAAAAGTATTTATTTATAGTATGCTCAGCACTTAAGAAAGCCTTTTCGGACCTATTAAGAATAACACCAACAAATGATTAGAAATCCCACTCTTCTATCCGAAAGGATAGGTTTCGCTTATGTAAATAATGTTAGAACTGAGTTTTCCTTGATTATTTAATGCTAAATACTTGTGATATGGAGCAGAGAGGACTCTGAAGTTCCCCAAGGATGTGATTAGGATCTTGGGGTTATCGTTGTAGCCAGTCTCCATTGTGACTTCGAATAAATTATTCTAGTCTTCATTTCATTTAGGAGCAATACTAACCAGTCTCATAAGACTTCTGTGAGCAAAAATTACAATAAATGATAGTAGAAACTTTTACATAATAAGATACAAAGAAGTTCTATTTAAATCTGAAATTTGAATCATGGCCAAAATAATGACAGTTATTTTATTGGTGATTATGACCAAAGAAAGAGACAACATTTAAGGAAAAAAAAAAAACAAGAAACATACCTCATCTGCACTTGGAGAATGCATTTTCCACAATAAGCGGTATGGTTGTATATATACGTGCATATAAATTTATACACATAACTACACGCAAGTTTTTCAAACAGACCAAGATTCAAATGTGATTCCATTGTTAATCAGCTGTAAGACCTCAAACAAGTTGTAGAAACTGTCTCAATTTTGAAATTCACTCAGTGGTTATGAAGGTTAAATAAAACTGGATAAAGAATTTTACATAATGAATTTGGCTCAGAGTAAACACACTGCCTTCTTACACATACTGAAAAAATGTAATACTATATATTAGCAAAGTTTCTTATCTTACAGAAGAGCTTGCTTTATAATTAGAGTACGCTAAGCCCAAAAACATAGTGCTATTTTGATACAAATCATGACTTTAATATAATTGTTTCTCCAGTGTGTGCTTTTGCTTAGTACAATCTCATAAAAATGGATGGAGTGAAAATCAAATATAGCAATTTACCTGTAGCCAGATCTTCCCCAAGAAGTCTATGTTGGAACAAACAGCAACTCTCTTAATACATATTTGAAGTATCATGAATAAATGAATCTGAGAGCAAAGAGTTTCCTGAGGAACAACATTAAAGAGAGAATTATTACTGTTTATGATATTTTTAAACATTATTTTTATTATTGACTTATAAAATTTCAAAGTCTTTCTCCTAAAAAACTACCTCCTTCCCACCAACCGCATCTTCTATTTAAGTATGGTCTCTGTTGTGACTTCTCTGATCCCCTGCTAGATTTTGCTGCTCTTGATTCTGTGTATGTACACTATTTTGACTTTAAAAACCCACACTCATAAAAGACCATTAAATTATCACAAAGAAACTTTAAAGAGCAGAAAGGCTAAAATTAACCAGGAATAATGAAATCATTCATTTGAGTTGAGCAAATATTTAAAGTTTAGAATCCTTCTATCATTAAAATCCTATAGACCGACCACAGAGGGAAGTGCTACTTAAAGCGGGGTGAAGGGACTGAAGTCTCATCTATCTCTCCCACCTCATTCTTCCCCTTCACCATCAATATCACAATCCTGACCTCCAAGGTTGTTGCAGAGTTCTATAGGGCACTAACGTTTGTCACAGAGCACCATAGAAATAGCCACTTCATAATCTCTCTGGGAAAAAAAAAATTAACTCCTGCATAAAACATAATTTATTGCTAGGTTCACATAAAGTAAGATAAACCTCCAAGGAAACTGGACCATTCAGTGTTCAGTGATGGGCAAAAGAAGGGGAGTAATAATCCAAGGACAAGTGCCAATTTCATCTCTGTGGTCAGGAAGCTGAGTCTTGGGATTGTACAAGATAGAAAAGTTGAATCCAAGATTGATTAAAACAGTAAATGTAGCCTAGTTCTGATTTGATGTAGAAAAAAAGTGGGGAGGGGAATAAAAACCATACATTCTGCACATTTTGAGAAAGTATTTGCTAGAAAAATCAGAACGCATACATAGTGCTCACTGAATTTCAGCAGAAGCAATTGCAAATCCTCCCTGGACAAAAACAATCTCAGTATAAGCTGATTACCCTGAATTAAAATCAACTGACATGAATATAAGATCAGACATCAAAAAAACACACATGGAGCTGGGCACTTGTAATTCCAGTAGCTCCAGAGGCTGAGACAGGATGATTACAAGTTCAAAACCAGCCTCAGCAACTTAGTGAGGCCCTAAGAAATTCAGTGAGACCCTGTCTCAAAATAGAAAATAAAAAGTGTTGGAGATGTGGTTCAGTGGTTAAGTGCCCCTAGATTCAATTCTTGGTACCAAAAACAAGCAAAACCCCACATGTGGAAAAATTATCTTGAAATCAACAGATGTGGCAAATGTAGACCTTCAAATTCTTTAGATATTGGATTATTAGAGAGATAATTTTTAAGTGCTTTGAAACATAAGAATGAGCAAGTGAAAATTCCCAGAGATATTGGAAAAGGGCACCAAAAGAAGTTTTAGAAATAAGCCGGTACAGTAGCGCATGCCTGTAATCCCAGTAACTCAGAAGGCTGAGGCAGGAGGAAAGCCAGCCTTGGCAACTTAGTGAGACCTGGCTGGTCTCCACAAAAAAAAAAAATAATTAATTAATTAATTAATTAATTAAAAAATTAAAATATATATGTGTGTGTGTGTGTGTGGTGTATACATATAAAGAAAATAAGTTTTAGAAATAAAAAATAAAAAATGAAAAGTTCAATGGGCTGAAGATCAGACACAGATATATTGAAATCAGTAGACTGAGGGATGAAAAAGCTCATGAATTAATAATAATGCAAAATAGTCACAGAAATGGAAGATCTGAAAAGGGTTAAGATCTAGGAATATTAGAATGGAGTCTCTACATATCTAACTGGATAAACTGAATGAAGAGAGAATAAAAGAGAGCAAAGGAGATAATTAGGAGAGAAATCTAGATACACAAGAAATCATATTTGCTTACTCAAACAAATTAAAAAGCCACTAATATTTAAAGTCTGTGGAGGATCAAAAATAAAAAATGTGAGCTTAGAAGTTGTTAAGAGAGGGCTGAAGATGTAGTTAAAATGCAAACAAGAGGCCCTGGTTTCAACACCCAGCATCCCTCCCCCCGAAAGAAAGAAAGAAAGAAAGAAAATATTGGTTACCAACACAGAAATAATAATAAGATCTACAACTAGCTTTTAATAGTGGAAAAATATGAAAGCCAGAATTCTGTGACTTCAGGTCATCAGTATGCAAAGAGAAAAAAAAATTCAATCTGGAACTATGTACTAACCCCCAAAATTACTTTTTAATAACAAAGTAGCTCTTCATGATTCTATAAATCAAGAAATAAAAGCTACCCAATTTGAAAATGAGCAAAATATACAAACAGGAAGTCCACATGAGAGAATATCCAAATAATCAATAAGAATACAAAAAGATATTCAAAAATCCTTAGTTATCAGGGGAATGTGAAGTAAAAGACACCTGCAAATGTCATTACATCCCCATCAGAACGGCCAAATTAAAGATAGACAATGCCAAATATTGGCAAGAAAGTTAAGACAATTTAAACCTTTATTTGTTGCTGCTATGAATGTAAATTAGTATAAAAACTTTGGAACACTGGCAGCATCTATTAGAACTAAACAGGAATATATGTCTCCTAAGAACCAGTAATTTCAGTCCTACCAAAATACCCAAAAGAACTGAGGGCTTATGTCCTTTAAAAGATATACACAAGATTCTGTGTTTGTGTGAATGTGTGTGCACACACACCCATGTATGTGTGTTCATATTTATATATGTCAAATTCATCTAGCTGAATATTTAAGATTTGTACACCTTACTCTATTTGGAGTTTTATATTAATAAAAGGAATATCTTGAGTAACATAGGTGAAATGAAATTACTCTTATATTTTACAAAGGAGAAATTTTTACCACAGGTGTATGCTAACAGAAATTTTGAAAGAGATCACTTAAGAAAAAGATTCCAAGAGGATAACCAAGATCAAAGAAATAATTGGAAACAAAAAATTGATAAGTACATAAATAAATATAAATAAACTTTATCTCTTTAAGATTATGTTACAAATTAATGGGCCTGATAAAAAGACGGAAAAATTTTGACAAATTTGCAATGGGATCATTGGAGTTAAATTTTTCTCCAATCCTTACTTTATCATGCATAGAAATATTTCAGAGATAATTATCAAAATAGGAGAAATAGCTTAATTTTCAATTTAATGTTGTTTTAACAAGCAAGGAATATAGAAGATGAAGAAAATTTAGAAAACCTACATAAGATTAGAAACAACCAAATATGTTCATAACAATAATAAATGTAACATAGCACTTAAAAGCCAGATTTATAGAAAACATACCAAATAACCAATGACATGTAAAGTTCATAAATACTAGAAGAAAAACACATGCCATTTAAATTCTAAATTACAGAAAACCTAAGCAAATACCATGAAAAAATAGACATTAAAATAAAAGATTTTATTAGGATGGAAAAAGTCTTCTATGAGATACATATATATATATATTTATTTATTTATTTATGTATAGACATATATTACATATATTACCTATGCTTATTATAGCTGGTGCTTTATCCTTCTGATTTTCACTTTTGAATGTTAATAGCAACCAAATGTAGCAACTAAAATACTTCAACACATTCTAAAGTATTCTCAGGAATTAGACTCTTCTGAAAATCATATTCTACCTACAAATACATTCTTTTTAAAAGAGTGAAAGACAGTGAGAGAGAGAAAAAGAGAATCAATTTTATTTCGTTTTTCATGTGATTTTCATTCCTCGGACTCTTTGTTGTGTACGTGGTGCTGGAGTTCTAACCTGGGTCCTTGCGCATGCCAGGCAAGCGCCACAACTGCTGAGCCACCACTCCAGCCCCCTAAAAATACATTTTAAAAAACATGGAATAAAAACCCAAACTGAACCACATTTGAGCACTGAGCTCCCACGTTATGGAACGAAAGAAGGTCTTTTATAGGGATAAAGTGAATGAGTTGACTTCCACAGCTTGTGGCCCTGACTTGGGAAGAAATTGAGATGGGGAGAGAAAAGGGAAGAATGGAGACATTTATTTTCAATCCTGAACCTCAGAGGGCAGCCTAGAGATTCCCACTCAGAAGAAAGGCTAAGAAACAGATTTTTGAGTGCATTGACTCTCCCATCATAAGAATCCCCAGACAATAACTAAGGAAACTTCCAAAACCATTGAAGAAAGACTGGTAAAGTTTTAAAAGAACTTGGTTTCTCTACTTTTTGTTGAACCATCAAGGAAGGGATTTACTGACAGGAAAAAAAAAGTTTTCCTTTATGATCAATCAGGACAGAAAGAAATTCAGAAGGAAAAAAATAAAGCATCAGCTTCCAAAAGTAAAATCACAATGTATCTCTGGGTCCTGAAAAAAAAAAATGTAAAGGGTACAAAAAATTATAAGGCAACTAAGCACCTCTCCCAAACATGCCCAGTCTTTATCCAGCTTATTGGAGATTGTAGATTAGCCTGTATAATTATTATTAGTTACATAATAATACTTTGTTCATGCAAACTTGATTCTCTTAGGCTGTAACTCATGTAGGATGAGTATATGTGCACTAAGTAATATTAGAGGAAACATGGTTAATGGCTAAAAAGTATTTGTCTATAAAGATTAAATGCACTGGAACATTGGAGGAAGGTTTTGCTTATTGAAAAAAAGGCCAGCATAGTAAACATAAAATAACTAAGGATGAAGAAGATGGATGTAAGCCTACAGCTTGTGTATGTAGCTGCAGTGCCTTTTAAGCTGCCGCTGATCAGCCGTGGTTTGAACAATGACGGTTCATCACTCTTCTACGTTACGTAACTGGATTTATCAGAGAGCCATTCATCTGCATTAAGTGATATTCATTTGTTCATTTATTCAATAAATACTAGTTCTGTGCCATTTACCAGACAGTGAAGAAGCAGCTAGGCACCTCTGCCCTCAAAGAGATTATAGTTCATTAGGGAAGACAGCAAAATAAACCAAATATTGCAATGAGTTCAGTGTTTTCATAGGGAACACAGGATGGCTAAATAATGTGTGTACTGGGTTGTGGGGAGCAGGTGTTGAAAAAAGAAAAGTTCCAAAGTCCTCTGAAGATGATATCTGAATTTTGAGAGGCATATAGTAGTTGTCTGGGGAAGCCATTCTAAGGAAATGGAATAGCACGTGAGAAGGACCAGATGCATAAAGAAGAGCATGATCTGTATAGTTGGACAGAGCCCTGGCACTAGATTGGTGTACGGGTGGAGCAAGAGTTAGTGCTAGGCCTTGGCCTCAGCAAGAACGTTGTGTGATAAACTCAGGGCACTCACCTAGAACCGTTTCCTGGAAGGCATGGGGATCCATCAGAGAAGTTTAAAGAAGTAGCTGAAATGCTCTAATTTACATTTTGAGAGATCTTGCTGATGGTAGAGTGGAGCATGGCCTGATTCCAGACCAGTGTCTAAGTGAGAAGGGTTGCAGCAATGGACAAGGCCCTTGAGGCTTAGAAGGCAGACAGAGATCTGCAAAGAGGGAGGAAGGGAATGGCTTCCAAGAGCTGGAGGAGAGGAGGAGTTCCACATTACAGGTGAGATTCCGGTTGCAGTGTTGGAGCACTTGGGAAATGTGAGCAGAGAGTGAAGAAGGGGAGTTCAGCTGCGGAGATGTTGACTCAGGAATATGTGGGACACCCCAGTAAAAAGCAGCATTTCAAAGGCAATTAAATATATGGGATTTATGGGATTTACACTCAAAAACAAGGTGTGTGTTAATTTTTTTTAAAATGTAAGCAATTAGCAGACCAATCAGTAGAGCAGAGTAAGGGGACCAGGCGGATGAAGGAAGAAGAGGATGAGGGTTAATTACTGGGTATTGAATTGAAGAAATCATATTCCACATGCTTGCAAATATGTCAAAATGAATCATAATGTTATATATAGCTAATAGGAACCAATTTTTAAAATGGGGAAAAAAATAAGGTGTGGACTTAAAATTCAGGTCTGTTTGCCTTCACAGGTAACAGCTGAAATCAAGAGTAGACATAAAGGGAAAATAAAGAGTAAGAAGAACCAAGAACCAAGCATGGACCATGAAAATAGTGTCATGTCAAGACCAGGAAAAAGAGCGTGGCTCCAAGAGGCTGAAAGGAGCCCAGAGCAAAATGAAAGACAGAGAGGCATGTCACAGAGCACAAAGACAAAGGAAGAGCGGCTATGGTAGAGGACAAGGAAACAACTAGAGGTGGGCATGATGACCCGCCTCTAATAAAACAAATAAAAATGAAAAAGATTTAAAAATTACTCAGCACCACGGCAGAGCGTGGAGCTGATACCAGTTGCAATGCTGGGAAGAGTGAGGGTGGGTGGAGCTGGGGGTGAGGAAATGGATATTTTGAGCAATCAATTCTTCATAAAAGCTTGGTAAGAAACCAAGGAGAGACCCCAGCTGGAAGGGCTCAAGGTTCAGGGGGAGGGTCTTCAGCCTTGCTTCTATACAAAGTACGCACTTGTGTGTGCAAAGAAAACATGATTTCTTTATTTTCTTAAAACTAATCTAATCTACTGGGCAGTGAAATATGTTCAATTAGCAGTCTCACTTAATTATACGGTTGCTGTCTTTCCTTTCCATTTAAATGGACTCTTTTGGTAAGTCAGCCTCTTTCAATTCAGTGCCCTGCTCCTGCCCGGTGACAACCTGTGTTAATGAAACTGCTGAGGGTTAATGTGTGCGAGGCATCTCTTCAAGCATTTTGTAAAAATTATCTTAAACTGTCATAATAATGCTATTTTTATTTTAGACATGAGGAAATGAGTAATTTGGCCAATGTCAAGTAGTAAGTGTTGGAACCAGGATTTGAACTTTGGCAGCCCATGCTCTTAGTGGAACCAGGATTTGAACTTGGACTGCCCATGCTCTTAGTCATAAGATGTGGCTAACTCTAAGAAGTTGTCTGGATATGTAAAGGGCTAGGAGAAAGCATTCTTCCTCTGATCACCTGATGGTTAGATCTGTTTTCAAGACCCAATACTGATGTCAACAACACCCTTCTTGCCATCTAGCTGGTACGCACTGTAGTTCTATAGTCCCACCATGGCTTCTAGAAACGAAAATCCCCATACACTGTGGCCTATTGTCCTCTGCCTAAACTTTTGCAGCATCTTTTTGTCCTTCTCCAAAGCATCGAAAAAATAAAAAAGACCGGAAGCAGGACTGGAGCAGTGGCTCAGCGGTTACAGCACTTGCCAGGCATGCAGGAGGATGCAGGTTCGAACCCCAGCACCAGGTACACAACAAAGTATGTACACCACATGAAAAACTAAATACAATTGATTCTTTCTCTCTCTCTCTCTCTCTCTCTCTGTGTCCCTCTCACTCTTAAATATATTTAAGAGTGCCCTGCAGGCATGAGAACGAGGCATTTGGCCTTTTCAATATCTTCCTTCAATCACTGTGGCACTATATCTTGTATAACATTCTGAACGTGACCACCCACTGCACCCTCTTGCAAAACATCTTTCATTTCTGCCATAAGTGTTCCTCTCATTTTACTATTCCAGATCCCAAGTTAAAAGAAATATTTCTAATTTTTCTGTATCTTCAAACTGAGTTCCAACTACACTTTCCACATAGTAATTAATCAAATTTTTATATTAATGACTACCAAACAAATTTAGAAAGTGTTTCCTTCCACCATAGCTTGTCTTTCAAAATTATTGTCTTGCAGCATGCTCAAGAAATTCAGTTTTGTGAGTAAAGCTGATCAATCATGTATCTTTGTTGCAGGCTGAATTGCCTTCTCATTCCCTGGGGCAACAGGACTCACGGCTCAGCCAGAGGTAGGAGGCTGGAAGGGAATACGATATTAGAGGGAAAACTATAGTCCATTGACTTAATACCTTCAAAATATTACCAACTGATACGTGCTTAAACACTTTCCTTGGGATTATATCCAAATATAAGTCAACTCTCCTTATTTTTCTCTCCAGGAAGCTGTACTTCCTTTTTGCCTGGGAATACTACCCTGCATTTTATCAGATATTTTCCTTCTATAACTTTATTATAGACCTTTTTAATTTTTGCAACCAGAGTGGGAGAGACTCAAGCTTGTCAACATTTTTCATCATGAGAGAAAAAAATTATTGTAACAAGGCTCTTTAATTTAAGACGAGAGCTGAGTTGGTTGTCTACTTTCATGAGTCATACACAAATGAGAAATTTAATACTACATAAGCAAATATTTTCATTACATAGAGAAGACATATTTTCCTTGCAGGAGTTCAGCTTACAGATTTAGAGAGTAATAAAAGAGCTACTGGTATTATTTACATCAGTAACATGGATAGTCTCGCTTTAAAAGGTGGCATTCATAATTATTATAAGCCTGACTTCTCTATCTGCTTTAATGAATCACATAATACTTGCATGATATATGTGCATCTGTGTGCAGTAAGCCATTGGCCAACATATCTTATTGCTGGTGCTTTTAATGTAAGTCAGAAAATCATCCACAAGCGCATACAAATTAAGGAGTGAAGAAGCAGTAAGACTCTAATAGATTAGCATAAAAGAAACACAAACAGACATCTCATACAAAAGAAAAACAACTAATAATATGCAGGGAAATAACTTTTCACTCCGAAGAAAAGCAAACAAAACGACCAATGATACACACTATTAATGGTCATTAAATTAAGAGAAATTTCAAGTGACAAACCCCAGTTATTTAAAGTTGATTGAAAGCAACACACTTATATATTGTTGGTAAGATTTTAAATGAATAATAGCTTCAGAAAATAATTCAAAAATACACCGTGAGACTCTATGAATCCACACACTTGGGCCAAATAACCCCAACTCTGGGGATTTATCTTTGTGAAATTATTCAGAATCAATCTTGATACTAAGACAGCAATTTAGAGTTCTCACTTTTTCTCTAAAGGGCTGGATATTAAATCTTTTAGGCTTTCTGTCACACCTACTCAACTCTACCATTGCAATGTAAAATCAAAAATAGATGATACTAACAAGTGGGCATAACCATGTTCCAATGAAATGTTATTTACAAAAATATGTGTTTGGCAGGATTTGGTATGTGTGCCAAACTCAGCTTCAGGGTGATATTTATGGACAGAAAAATTTTAAAACCCAACAATCAGAAAGTAGTTTCATAACATATGATAATAAACTCAGCTGTTTATTGGGAAACCATGAAGATGGCAATAATTATAAAAATCGCAGCACAACAGGAAATATTAAGTGCAGAACAGGATCCAAAATTATATATACAGCAAGATTGCAAATACGTAAAAATTCTATCTGTAGAAAAAGGCTAAAAAGAATAAACAAAAAGTATAAATTATTTTTGTCAAAAAGGATGAAATTTTGAGCTTTTTATTTTCATTGTTATTAAAAATTATCTAAGAGATAACAGACTTTAAACACTCATAGATAAATCACATTGTTGCCATTATACATCATCTACCTCTGGTTAGAAAAAAGTGCTAGGAAATCCATAGAGAGGTTTGAGGAACTTCTGAAGATTTAGGGTGATCATGTGTTGTTTCATAACCACTGCATGTGTTGTTTCATAACCACTGGTGAATTCCTAACCCTGGTTCATCACCTTGCAATGCAGATTGGCTACACTGGTCACAGATAAGCAAGGAATTTTTTTTATTAAGAAATTTAGTTATTTTGTACAATCAAAAATGCATATAAAGTAAAAATATGACATGCATATATTCTTAAATCAGAATTACCCCCTAGATCCTTCCTTATTCTCTCTTCCTCTCCCCTCCCTCATCAGTCCCTTCCCCCCTCCTCCCTGATACATATCTATGATTACCCTAGATTATGTTTTGCTATGCCTTTATTGGGTCTTATACATGAGACAGACTACTTTTCACACAGGCCTGGGTTTAGCTCAAGCCTCCACAAATGAGTGAAAACATTCAACCCTTGACTCTCTGGGTTTGGCTAACTTTGCTCAGCATGATTTCTTCCATTGCCATCCATTTACCTTCAAAGGCAGAAATTTCATTGTTTCTAATTGCTGAGTAGAACTCCGTGGTAAATACATGCCACAGTGTTTGGAGCCATTCATCCAGTGAGGGGCATCTAGGTTGGTTCCATAATTTAGCTATTGTAAATTGAGCTGCTATGAACATAGATTCTGTTGTGTTGCTGTAATGTGCTGATTCTAACTCCTCTAAGAAAATACCCAGAAGAGGGATAGCTGGATCATATGGTGGGTCCATCTCTAATTTTTTTGGAGTCTCCACACTGCTTTCCAGAGGGGCTGTACCAGTCTTCAGTTCCACCAACAGTGTGCTAGTGTTCACAAGCAAGTGAAATTTTTGTATGATTTAAATACATCCATATGCACTATTGTTAAATCAACTCAAAGGCCTATCAAGCTAATGATGGATTAACATTGTCACCAAAGAATGATATCCCATGTATGTTACATTAATTAGTCCTTGCTTGAAGTCTTTTAAAACCATGCACCATAATTATCAGCAATTGTACATGGCTTGATATCATGGTCATAAAATCTTCACACTACCATACATAATACAGTAGTTCCTCATAATCCTTAGGAAATATGTTCTGAGATCCCCCGCTATGGACACCTGAAACCACAATAATACTGAACTCTTTATGTACTGTTTTTTCCTATAATGTAATACACACTTATGATAAAGTTTAATTTAAAATTAGGCATAGTGAGAGATTACAATAATAACTAATAATAAAATACAACCATTATAACAATATGCCCTGACTGCAACAGTCAAACTGATAAACCAGATGGCTACTAAGTGATTAACAGGTGAGTAATACATACAGCATGGATACACTGGACAAAAGGATGATTCATGTCCTGGGTGGGATAGAACAGGTGCACAAAAATTTCATCATGTCATCAGAATTTCAGCAAGAAAACACTTATAAAGTGTTTATTTCTACAATGTTCCTTTTAATATTTTCATATCATAGTTGACCATGTGTAACTGAAATTATGGAAAGCAAAACCACAGATAAGGATGGGGGGCACTGTATTCTACTTGTGCCACTTACTTTGCTCTACAGAAATCACCATAAGAGAATATTAGGTGGGGTTGGAGCGGTGGCTCAGCAGTTACGGTACTTGCCTAACATGCGTGAGTACGCAAGTTCAAACCCCAGCACCACGTACACAGTGAACTCTCAGAGTAACGAAAGCTGCATGAAAAACTGAAATAAAAATTGATTCTCTCTTTCTCTCACTTTGCCTCTCTCTTAAAAAAAAAAAAGAGAATATTGGGAAATTGTAATATAATCTTGATATGTTATAACACATTAATATTATACATAATCAATATATTGTTTGGTGGTTAAGAGTATGGTTCTAAATGTAGAATGTTGGGGTTCAAATTCCAACACTTTTACCTGCTACATGTATGAACTTAGGCGAATTTGTATCTCAGTTTCCTCATCTGTAATAAAAGACTATAGGAAAACTTGTCTTCTAGGGTTTTTGTAAGGATTAAATAAATCACTGCATGTAAATTGATCAAAACATAGCTTAGTGTACTCTGTAATACTGAATATTCAGTGAACATGAAACTCAGTAATTATCTATTCTTGTCTTGGACTATAGTTCACTGCTATTTTATTTTAAATCATGATTGTACATAGAATTTTATCTTGCTGCTCTGTTTACATTATTTTCTCCTCAGGCAGCACTTTAAAAAATTAATTCAACTTCCTAAGCAGACAATGGTTCAATATCACATCTCACAAATCCTTTAACATTGCAAGAAATGCAATTGAAAAAACATCAGATTTACTCTAGTAATAATCTTAATTTCCCTGTTCTTCCACAAGTTGGGTTTATTATCTGAAAACAATGCTGACAACCACTCCCCTAGTCGGTTCCCAAGAAAAGCTGCCAATAGGATAATGAAAACCATCTTGGTCTTCCAGAGGGAGCCACAGGGGAGGCACCAGGTCCTCTCTAGGTCATTTCAAGGAAGCAGGTAGAAAATTTGTCTTGGGATTTGCACTGTCAGACAAAAAAAAGATCTAACAAAGCAAAACAGTGAATGTTATATTTCCTATTATAAGTAACAGTTACATTCCTATGAATTTCACTAGCTATTGAAATCCACCGCTGTACATTTACTGTCCAAGTGTTGCTGACAGAGCAAACTCTCAGTGTATCAATCAGCCTGAAGACAGTGGAGAAGAGTTCTGAAAGGCAAACAATATATGTATAAGTGGGTACTCACACGCCTTATTTAAAGCCATTTTTCATAGTAAATATATTAATATTTTTCCTGCTTATCCGAACTCCAGCATCTTTACTGCGGACACTCCTGATAGTATAAAACAAAAATGCTTTTAATTTTTGCCTATCAGTTTTCTGCTGATTCCCTCGCTCTCCTGATGGTTTTTACAAGACCTCATGATCCTCCTGACAGAGCTGATGATCAGATTTGTTTAGAAGTAGTTAGAGTCTAGTTGGAAAGTCAATAAAAAGAAATAATTTAGAAAATATCTCCAAATATTAGCCAAGCATGGTGGTGCACATCTGTAATCCCAGTGACTCCAGAGACTGAGGCAGGAGGATCACAAGTTCAAAGCCAGTCTTACCAACTTAGCAAGGCCCTAAGCAACTTAGCAAGACCCTATCTCAAAATAAAATGTAAAAAGGGCTGGGTATGTGGCTCAGTGGTTAAGCGCCCCTGGGTTCAATCTTGGTATAAGAAGAAAGAAAGAAAGAAAGAAAGAAAGAAAGAAAGAAAGAAAGAAAGAAAGAAAGAAAGAAAGAAAGAAAGAAAGAAAGAAAGAAAAGAGCAAGAAATTGATTTCCAAATATCATCTGAGGCAGACATGGTAAGAAGTTTGGGAATATTTATTAACTTTAACAATTTGTGAGTCACATAACAAGGGTACTCAGACCTCAACGTGCAGGACATTTGCCTAGAAAGCATATTCTAGAGCCCTTTGCCTACAAAGACTCTGATTCAGGAAATCCACAGCAGGACTTAGGAATCTGCATTCTTTTTCAGACACCCCAGGTGTCTTTTATAAAGTGAATTCAGACCACACATTGATAAAGTCTATGCCAGATAATGCTGTAATTCTATCATCACAGAGTGACCACTGCAAAAATTTGTATAGTAGTGAACAGAAAGAATGATTCTTCAAGGAGGCATTGCTGCTTACTGTGTTACCAGACCCAGTCACATCACTTAGATTCTTTACAACTCCATCATCTTACAGATTGTTGGTTGCCTTCCTAGCACCCATTACCAGAAACAGTAACCTGAATTTCTCTGCAGAGCTGTTGGTGTGGTATTGATCCTGCCTCCAATTCCAGGAATGAATGCCAGTTGCCTCAAACTGGTCAGCAAATGTGATCTGTTAAAAACAGAGATGAATTCAAAAGAAAGAGTAGCACTCAAGTCAGGTCAACCAAGGCCAGGACAAATCACTTCTAAGATTTGGTCTGAAATATCAGGGAGGCAGACTCTTTCCTGATAGAAGCAGGTGGTTAGGAGCTGTTGGTCTCCCTTTTGGGGACATCGGTCTAAGAATCTAGCCCACACTACGGAAGCTGGAGTAAGACCTAGAGAGAGATGTAGTCCTAGTTGTAGACTCTAAGCTCTGGATAAAGTCTCCTTTGTCATCTGGAACAGTCAGTGTTGTAAACTCCAGATTCCCATCTTTACTTGGGGAAGTCTGAATCAGTTTTCCGTCACATGCGATTCAATGCATTCTGACACATCTGTGAATTAAGAATATTTTACAAGATAATCTAGCAGAAGCTTTTCTTAAAGGAAAAACTCTATGCTCTATAGAATTCTTTTAAGTTAAATAATTAGTTTAATTAAATGATACAACCATACATAGAATATGCTGTGCACACAAATTAAATAGATACCATTTCTTCCACTAACTTGCAGAAAAATTAGGAGATTTCCTATTGATGACTCTTTAAAATGGAATAGTTTTTAACTGGCATAAGAACCAGAAGATGTGAAATGATACATGGTCTGCTATCATGAGTCAGGAATCGCTAAGGGCAATCTCCTATATCAATCTTAATCAAGGGAGCATTTGATTTAGGAAGGTTTACATTATGATTTGGGTAAGATAAGAAAAGAAAGTACTTAAGCAGAAGTTAATTCTCTGAACTGAAGGTTACAATAGGTCTTAATGTATTAAAGATGGTCATTTTACTGCAAAGAAAAGAGTTATTGAATAATATGTCAGTTATTCCAGGAAACATAAAGTTATATTTTCCAATTTTAAAATACACCATTTCATTTCAGTTCAACCAAATTCATTGTCATCTAAGATGTGTAACATTTAAAAATTTATTTGCTATACTCTGATTCCTCAGATTGCATTTTGTGTAGTAGGATTCAACATGTCATTGGGAAATAACTAAGTACATTAAAAATAATTTTACCATATTGCTTTCCAAATTAATATCTTGTCACATGTTATTTGATATATTCTGTCCAACACTTTTGAATTCATTAGAATTACAAGCACCCAAATTTAGAATCGTTATTACAAAACAATCTGTCTGATAATATACAAAGACAGAGCCAAGCATATAGCAAGATCTTATAAAAATCACATTTTTCACCTCTCTAAATCATAATTTCAGTGTTTGCAACATTTTGAGTGCAGACACCACAGGCAGTAATAACTGGCTTAAATGCCTTCACGGTACAGCTGTTTGCAAGAATAACCCCATTCATAACTCTCAAAAAATGAAATGACAGCTACAAGTGCCTCGAAAGAATATATGCTCCTCTTTACATTGTCCCGCAGGTTAACTCCTAGGGTGCTCTGGACTCCACAACAGTAACTGTGAATGAAAGCATTACGCCCAAAGTTATTACACACAGGCATGGGTAACGACAAACACCTCCATGTTTTCTCAGTGGGAAATCTATGTCTGAACTGAAGCATGAAATCATTCTTTGTGTTCTGGTGAATCTGTTACATTAGCTTAAAACAAAAGTTTTAAGCTATCCGTTTATTGGTCAGACTAAGAAAGGAAAAGAGAGCAAGAGGAAAAAATTAGCAGAATTATCATCAAGTCTTGCTCAAAGGTCTGCAATAGGGACTGTATTCGTTAAGACACATTTTGGTTAGATATGTTAGCAATCCAACTAAAAATGGCTTAAGAAAAGGGAGAATGTATTCACTATGCAAAGCCAGAGGTGACTGTACCTTTAAGCATGGATGGATTTTGGGACAACAGTGTGTTCAGAGTTCTACTCCCCTTCTCCATGTTTTAGCTATGTTTATCCCCCTTGTTACATTACAGGCAGGCTCAGGCTTTGTGTCTGTGTCACACAAGATGATCTCATTCATCTCCAAGTACACATTGGCCCTGTTCAGCAATCACAGTGGAATCAGATGTCCCCCATACAATAAAAGTCCTCTATCAATCTTTCAGGAAAGAGTAATTTATCTTTCTTGAACACTATTCATATTCCTGAATTAACACTTGGCACTACGGTAGCTATGTTTGGTTACCTACTCACCCATGAATTGAGGACATTTCACTTTGATTGACATCATCATTCAAACCACTAAGATTTGGGAGTAGAGGGAAGATGGGACGTGATGTTAACAGACAAAAACTACAGCTCCCACCAATCACTGCAGACTGCCTTCTCTCTTGAAGAATCTACGGCCTCTAACATAGGATTTCCATCTTGTGGGAAGGTTCATCCCCAATAACTGGAATGGATCCTATGGGTTCTTCCTAAGTTTTCATGTCCGAAAACTTTTAAGCAAATCAGTCAGCACTGAAAGAGCATTTACACCGATCCAATGCATGAGTGGTCATTAGTATATCATGTTTCCTAGATAGATGGATAACTTTTGACAATTTCTGAAAATTCTAAAGTTATGTACTCAATAAGAAGTCATAAACTTGGAGAATATAATGTTTAAATTGAAAATACATTACCTGAATCTTGATTCTGTGTACCCCAAGCTTAGGAAGAAAAGCCACTTAAATTTTATCATGTGGGAAATAAGCTACCCTCCTATGATATTGTATCACTTGTATGTAAATTCAAACTAAGGGATTTAACATTCTTTCACTTCATCAATTTTTAAACAGTCTTTCTGTTTAATTATGAACCTTGCAGAAAATGTCTTTCAGTATCAATAGATCTCCCATCTCCCCTCTTTAATAAACATTAAACACTTGGGTTAATAGCTAAATGCATTCCTATCCTTAAAAATAGTTAATTATGGGGCTGCAGTGGTGGCCCAGCAGTTGCAGTGCTTGCCTGGCATGCGCAAGGACACGGTTTGAACCCCAGCACCATGTACACAACATATCAGAACAACAAAAGCCACATGAAAAACAAAATAAAATTGATTCCCTCTTTCTCTCTCTCTCTCTCTCACTGTCCCTCTCTTAACATATATTTTTAGAAATGATTAATTATTCATTTCTTGTTTAAATCTTTTTTGATATAAAATTTTTTCTTTATGTGTTTTTCAAATTTATGTAAAAATGGTGCATGGGAAACCAGTGTGATAATATTATTGGGACTAATTCAATTCCAAATGAGTAGAGATGAGAAAGGAAATGGCTATTCTTCAAGCTCTTTCTAAAAATTTTAACCAAATTATAGATTTATAATTTACTCAAATTTGAATATTCACAGTAAACAGAACTCTTCTAGCTGACAAAATAGGATTTTTTATTTTTAAGAGAGCTAAAAAAAGAAAAAGAAAATCCTGAACCTAAGAATAGCCATTTCCTGCTTACCAAGCAAAGCTTGAAATCTATGTTCTCCCTGCTTGTGTGCTTGTGGCACTTACTTCACAGTAGAACATTTGTCCAAAAGAGGAAACAACGGTCAGAAACCAGAAAGTAACTATAGAAACCATTCTAAAAAGAAAGGAAGGAAGGAAGAAAAAAAAGAAAAAAAAATCAGGTGCAGGGGTGCATGCCTGTAATCCCAGCGACTCAGGAGGCTGAGGCAGAAGGATTACAACATCAAAGCCAGCCTCAGCAATTTAGTGAGGCACAATCAACTTAGCAAGACACTGTCTCAAAAAATAAACAAATAAAAAACAAGTTGGGGATGTGGCTCAGTGGTTAAGTGCCCCTAGGTTCAATTCCCTGGTACAAAAAAAAAAAAAAGAAAAAGAAAAAGAAAAAAAGAATAAATTTAAAGTTGCTATTGTAACACAGAAGAAGCAATATAAAGGTTCATATATTGACAAAGTATAATTTAGTAAACAGGTAGGAGTTTTGTTAAGTTCACAATGTGGCCAGAGTCACCAAACATTCCTGCAAAGGTCCCAATCAATAAGGTATGATTTATTTCAGCCTTTCAAATTTACTTCATTAGTTCCTTGTAGCACTTTTTATTATTTCTGAGAAATGACAGAAAGTTCTTTCTTAGAATGTAAGTTTCCTTTTCACTGTACTCAATAGAGGGAACAACATAATTGCCTTCAACCCCTTGTTTCTTTATTAAACTCCAGCTGAAATTACAAGGCAGTTATTTCTCTTTAGTCTGCAGTTTAATTCCCCAAAATCATATAAATCCCTTCTTGGTAATTGGTATTACCAATTCATTAAACTTTTATTATTTTGCAATATAAAATTTTTTTTCTTCTCAACTCTTCCAAGCATAGAAACGTTAAGTAACCATGCTTTTAGTGTTGATTTCAGAATATGATTTATCTACCATTACCTTGCAAATAGATTGTTCATCAATATTTTGACATATTTTGATTTAAGGTGAAACGGAGATCTAATACTCCATTTGCCATATAATCTATGCACTATTTTAGAAAATATGTCTTCATTTAAAATTCTAAAAAGATTCTTTGTTTAATTAATAATTAATTTCTTTCTTAGCAGTCTCATGTAACCAAATAAATATTCTTTCAATTTCTTAGTTTATTTACTAGCAAACCAAACTAACATATAAATAGAATATAAAATTTATACTGGTTAACAATTACAGAAGGTATTCTTTAACCACAAATCATTTTGATCTTTGCTTTCTGCTTATCTAGAGAAAGGATTTTAAAGTGGTTGGACCATACCATAAAAAGGGAATAAAGGACGCTATGACTCAGTTTTACTACCTGAAAGAAGTAGACCCATTCCACCTATGTCATTTAGAGGCCAATTCTATTCTGTGAAAAAAATATATATATATCTTCTATGTCTGAGCTATAAGAGATTCCAATCTGTCTGGATATCTCTCAGAAATTTAAAAGACTAGGCATGAGAATTCAGAGGACTTTTGGAGCAACTACCTCACTTTGGAACCCATGTACCTAGGATAACACTAAGTGAAAGAGTAACCTGTCTTCCTGGATCTTCTTTACTTCAAACACCATGCAGCTTGGCAAGCTAAAGGGTATTGATCATGGTGCCTAGTGGACACCTGGACCTACTGTACCATCCAACACCAATTCTAGAAACTATGATACCTACTGGAATGATGAGTTAAGAAAAATCCCAAGTGTGACCTAGATGCCACAGATTGTAACATTTCTCCAAAGCAACTGGGAGTCATTGCTTTTTTTCTGACCCCTGTGACCATGTAATTGATTAGATTTTCCTCTTCTCATTGGCTGTTAGAAAGTTTAAAGCCAACTTCTATTTATGGCACTATTTTAGACCAGATATCCTGAAAATCTCTGCCAATAAAAATGGCTAAAATGTTGAATTAAGAAAAAATAGATCTTTAATTGCATTACTGAGCTGGCACAAAGGAAAGAAACCCACAGAGGCCAAAAGTTAAATAAAAACAGATACTCGGAAGTTAAACAATTGCCAATACCAGCTTTCCTTTCTAAGCGTTTGTGCCAAGCCCCAAAGACTATGAGTCTCCATTGTGACAGCTGCAATGTGTTCGGAGGATGGGAGATAAATACATGCCCAAGACAGGAAAGTAAAGGAAAGGTTTCCCACATAGTGCCAGGCCATCAAAGATCTACGGATCATTAGCTGTAGGACAAATGAAAACTAAGCCAATATCACAGAAGTGGGGAGCACAAAAATTTACCTGTCTCAACTTTGGAATAAAGTGAAAGAAATCTGGAGAATTTATACCACTCAAATCCAAATCCACCTATCTACATAATTCAGCAAATTTAAAGCAGAGAATTTTATTTCAAGTCATCCAGGTAAAGAGTTTCTATGCTTAAGATGACTTAAAAAGCAAGTGCGAACTCTATTTGGGGGAACATATGGCTTCAATCTAGATTTAATGAATTTCCATAGCTAAAATGAATGTGAATTCCCACTAAAATAATCACAAAATAATCAAAGAAACAAACAAAAAAAAATATGGTAGAGTCAACTAAGACAACAAGCAGCAGAAAAGTACCACAAAGACATCTGATATTAGAATTTTTAAACCCAAAATATAACATAACTGTGTTTCTAACCTTATAGAAATGAAAGAGAAACTTGAAAATAGGATGTAGGAACATGGAACTATAAAAAACACCAAATTTATTTCTTAAAGAAGCAAACAGATTTACAAATCAAAAACTCAATGAACAGATTAAATGGAATAAATAGAGCTGAAGAGACAATTGGTAAACCGAAAGATAGGGCCAAGGAAACTATCCTGAGTTCAGTTAATGAAGTAAAAGAAAAATATTGAAGAGTTTGAGACACGAAGAAAAAAAGCAAGAAGACCTATTCTATTTTCAAACCAATACTCCAAAAAGGAGAGCCAAATTGAAGAAGCAACATTCAAAAGATGATAGAGATCTTCTAAAGCATACCCCAGGGGCAGAGTGACTGCAGCATCTTAGACTGTTCAGGAAGCATCAGAAGATCAAGGGCAGATTCACTAGAAATTACTTGCAATAAAAAAGGGGTGGGCCCTTAGTTCAGGGGCTGGACTAACCTCAAAGAAACCCCAGCAGGGCGGTAAACATTGATGATATGAGTCAGAAAAGTTTAAATCGGTGGCTTCAGAAATCACATTTGTGCCATATAGAAGACTCAGAAAAACGCTGGGATAAGTCTGTCAAGACGTCAGAAAGTAATGATGAAACTGAATGTCTGCAATTTTACTGCTAAGGGATTAAAACTAAAATTACAAACAGTAATCCCAAATCCCTTGATTATACCTCTCCCGAGAGGTCAAAAAAGGGAAAAGTGGAGAGATGATTGACAATCCTCTCTCTTATTTCTTCATCTCCTTTTTTGCTGTTTCTTGTGCCGAAAACTCTCCTTTGAGTTTCCCCTAATAACCTCTTCTTTTCAAGTGCCCTTTCAGTCTATTTCCAGAGAATTTCATGCCCACCACATTTTACTATATTATGCAGAATTTTAAACTCCTCATCATCTGTTTAATATGTGATCCCTTCACTCCTGTCTTCAAATTTCATTACAAAATATGGACCTGATAATTAGTTTCTGAATCTTTATGGACTGTTAGGATCTATGCCTCATATGTGGTTTAATATGTTCAACAAATTGTTTAATGTTCTTCCTCTCTCTCCCTCTCTCTCTCTCCTCTTCTTCCCCCTCCCTTTCTGTTTCTCTCTCACACACATATACACACATAAACATGTATTCCTAGTTATTAAATCCAGTTGGGCCAAAAACTTTAAACTTTGCTCTTTGGATCATACATGAAATATAATAAAAATTGCATTTAATTGAAAGTAAAAATCAGAAGAGAGTAAAGAATAGAACAAAAGATTGCAGCTGAAAGAAGTAGCACCTTTTATTTTCCAGACTGCATACATTTTATGAGACTTTCTCTTTTCAAACTCTTCTCCCCCTGGGCCTCCCAGGTCTCCGCAGCTGGATGTCCTCTGCATGCATGGAATCACACCATATTAATACCCCCATCAGCTGCTGCTATCATTCAATCCACACATTTTTTATTCAGAATTAACACCAGATTAATCATTATTTATAACCAGATATATTATAAAAGCTGATGTTCTTCTTTTATTTGGACACTAAGAACAGAGTTAGAATAAAGAAATGAGCATAAAGATTATTATGCCCTTTAACACAAAGCCCTAAATTGTGTTATTTACCTTTCTTAAGAAAACAACATAATGAAATCAGTGTATATTTATTAGTCATTTTGGTAAGTTTCACTTTGGTATAATTTCAAACTTACAAACAATTACAAAAATATTATGAAATCTAGGGTACACTAGGCTTTTGATTTATTAATATTTGCCTCATGTGTAAGAGTCTCTGTCTCTGCCTTTCACTTGATAAAAACAAGATGACTGATCTCTAAATTGTGTGAGGTGATAATATAGGCATCATGCCCTTCTACCCTTATATACATAAGTTAGTATATATTTCCTAAGAACAAAGACATTATGTTACATAAACTTAGTGTAATTATTAAAATCTGGAAATTTAACATTGACACTATTATCTTATCTACAATCCACATGCAAGTTCCGCCAAGTACCTTCATAATATCTTTCTTCTTTTTTCCCCTCCAGTTCAGGATCCAAGTTAGGATCACACTGTTGCCTGTGTTGGTCTTACATCTTCAGTCTTCTTTAATCTGGAATAATTACTCAGCCTTTCTCTGTGTTTCACCCTGTTATTTTTCAAGAGTCAAGGCCACTTATGTTGTGAATGTCCCTCATTTGGCTGACGTTCGTTCATAATTAGATTCAGGATATGCACAATAGCAGAAATGCCACAAAAAGGAAGAACACCATCTCCGGAGGCAGCTGATAACCCATTTGGCACATTAGCAATTCATGATGTATATATTTAACCATATCAGTAAACCTACAAGTGAGTGATACAGATAGATTTTTATAAAAGCTTTCAAACCGCGAGCCAAATATGAGAAGTTAGTAACATACAGAGACAGCATGCACTCACAGTAGCCCCTTTTAACAAATATCACAAAAATAAGTAAAGCATCATAATAGAACAAGAGCATTTGTATGGGGAAATTTGAGGAACTTGGAAATTTGCACATTAAAAAGAAAGCAAACTTCTAATAGTTTCAAGGAATACAGAGTACATTGGCGGGAGTCACTTTAAAATAAAACTAATTTGAATTCTCTTTCCAGTACATCACTGGTAATTATGTTAATAAATCATAACTGGTTGTGATAATGGAAAATTTGTTGTCTCTGGCAGAAGAAAAAAAAGTGATCTTTTTCAGTTCTCTTTGGTTCAATAGCTTTTAATTTGAAAAAGTTTGTAGGAATATGTCCTTGTGACACAGATTTTAGTGATGAAATTACAATATATGCAGGTAAATTTATAGAAAAAGTAAGTATATCTACATATGTGCATGTGTTTAATAATATAAATATGTAATTTTTAAAGTATACAGGCATAAAAAACAGAAAGTGTGTTCCTTTCTAATAGCCAAGGTCAAAATTCACAAAGCATTAACTCAGGTGTCAGAGTCCCTGTGAGCAACAGGCAGCATTTTGGTTTAAGAATGAGACTCTGAAATCTCCTGTGGTAATTTTATTCCATCCCTGCAATTGGATATAGTACAATGCTATTTAGAGTAAAGTGGAAGAGAATTTCAATGCATTACAATTTGCAAACTATAATTTCAGTCCCAATTTTCAGAAATTGTTCCGTTAGAAAAAAATAACTTCCCTGGAAGGTTCAGCCTTATACTATTTTTATGCAACTCTCTAGGCATGTAAACTTAGAAGACCTGGAGTGCACAAAGAAATGAGTTTCTGTTTTGTTTTGTTAAGAACTCCATTGAGAGCGGAGTGCAGAAGTGCCTGGAGTCCTAGCTACCTGGGGAGGCTGAGGCAGAGGGACCACCTGAGCTCAGAAGTTCGAGACCAGCCTGGGCAGCACAGCAAGTCTCTCTCCACGAGGCAGTCAATAAGAAAGAACTGAGTTCACTTCACACCCATGTGGAGAATGAAGAGATTCGCTTCCCAGCCCTCCTTTTGGGAGATGATAATGTGAAATAAAGACAGAGAATTAACTTTTGCCCTTTGTCCTTACATTCTTCAAATCTCATTGAGAGTAACACATATGTAAGGCATTTGAAACTATGGTATGGAATTTTTTTTTTTTTTTTGGTACCAGGGATTGAACCCAGGGGCACTTAACCACTAAGCCCCATCCCCAGCCCTTTTATTTATTTTTTTTCAGACACATTCTCACTAAGTTGCCTAGATGCTTGTTAAGTTGCTGAGGCTGGGTTTGAACTTGTGATCCCCCTGCCTCAGCCTCCCTGGTAGCTGGAATTACTGGTGTGTGCCACCACCCCCCGCTTATGGTATAGAATTTCAAGAAGGCATCTCCTCACTTGAGATGCCTTATAGCTCCTAATGATTATGAAATGTGATAAATACAAATCATTTTTGGATAATGTTGCTGTATGATATTATATAGAAGACTGAAGGAGAAGTGATCCAAGACATATTTGTAAAAAAAAAAAAAAGCATGGTGGGGAGGAGAGGGGCGTTGAGGTAGACAGGGTTTAGTGTTTGTCCCCAGTTGAGGCTCTTCCTAGACTTTTAATCCCAGAGGAAATGGATAAAAAATTAGTTTTTTTCTTAGACACCTTTGAAGAACTCTTTACCCATTTAAGCTTCTGTCATGGAGTCTAAAACATGAAGTTATTCAAAGGGAAGGAAACAGTTCATGAGGGACAAAGAAAACTGGAAACATATTCCTCTGTTTCCCAACAGGCCCTCTTGTGTTCACTCCCTTGGCCTGTGTTCCCTCCACAGCCTACGCAGTTGTGCATTTTCTCCTTTAGTCCTCTTTCAACAGCTGAGCCCTCCTAAGTGTTCCCTCACAAAGGATTTATGGAGGAACAGAGGAAAGTAGACTTGGCTGTGGCCTTGTCCTTACAGCTTCTGGCTCCTGAGAAGATAAGAAAACATTGCCACTTCTCCTTCATGTCAAATAACCTTATCAGATGGAAGAAATGAGCGAATTTCTCAAAGGCACTTAGTGAATCATTGGCAGAGGAAGCAGGACTGCCTTTGGACCCTGCCTGCCCTTCACATGTGGCCTTTCATTTCACATCCATGAGAGCGCCTGTGTGGAAAACACAGCAAAGCCCTTACCCGGGGAGCCAGAGAGTCCCGTCAGCTCATCACCAGTACAGCTACCTCCAGAAGGTTCCATGGGAGCCTTTAAAAATAGCCTGCTTCTATGGGAGGCCTTAGGAGAGAGTGGATCCTTTTTACTCTTATTTTTATCTCTGTGGAAGAAGCAGCAAGTTGTTTTATGAAGATTGCTCCTTGTTGCTATGGGAGAAAGGCCATGAAGGTTGAAGAGAGGAAATAATAGGTTAAGGCATAAAAGAAGACCTAAATATACTTAACAAACTATAGAAATGATCCTCGAAAGGACAGCTACCTAATGTATTTCAAAGAAGGGACAAGCAGCTTTCCCATTTTGTGTTCACTTTTTAATAAACAAATACTGAAACTCTCCTATTAGTGGGAAACAAGAACTTTTTAAAACACTTTTTAATTTTCTTTTTCTTTTTTTTTTGAAAACAGTTCCTCTAGCTATGAACTTTGCCCAGTTTTACACACAAGTAACATACTAATTGGAAAGAAAATTAACTTCAGTGCTGCTTGAAGTGGAATGAAATAGCTAAGTCAGGGGTAGGGCTGGCACTAGAGGTGTAGCTCAGTAGCAGAGCTGCTGTGGAGCACATGTGAGGTCCTGGGATCAATCCCCAGCACTCCCCCAGTACCTAAGCCCACACAGTTGAAGGATTAAAACATATTCTGTGAGGCTGGAGCAGTGGCTCAGTGGTTAAAGCGCTTGCCCGGCATACACGAGCATGCAAGTTCAAGCCCCAGCACTACGTACAGCGAAGTTTGGGAGCCCCGAAAGCCACGTGAAAAACTAAATAAAATTGATTCTCTCTTTCTCTATCACTGTCCCTGTCTCTTAAAATAAAAAAATAATCCGGGGGCTGGTTGTGTTTTTGCAAAATAGAAATTATTATGAAACATTTTTCCTATGATAGCCTCCTCTGTGGGGTCATGAGAATATTTACTCTAAATGATCCATGTGAGGCTCACTACTCATTTGAGAACAAGATCGTGTGGTTTTGAGTCTGATGTACATCTTAGAACTGATGACCCATGCGTATGAGCCTCTCTTTTCCCACCAAAAATGAAAGTGAACCAAGGAAAACAGTAAAACATGTCAACTGGCTAAACTTCTGGAAGGAACTCACACAGAGGAATTAGAAGAAAAAAAGACAATGAGGGTTTGCCTTTGAAGTGTTTGGTATAGGTTTTTTGTTTTGTTTTGTTTTTTTTAACCTAAGGGCCAGCCTGAATCTCTGGCATATTTTAACTAATCCAGATTCTTAAAAAGTTTTGGATGTGATTCAGATATGGCAAGGCCCCGAAGCTTAACATTTCCACAGCTGACATGATTTGGTGACTGCTGAGCTAGACTTTAGAAATGTCTACAGGATAAACTCCCCAATGGCATGGCACAGAAAAAACAATTGCTCTTCTTTCCTCCTCCCATGCTCCTGGGAGATACAATAGTGAGGGAACTGGGATTTGTAAGAAAGACGCTGATTCAGCCCACCAATGTGGACTTAACCTCAAAGTCAGACTGTGAGCAATTGTAAAGTGCAATGGTAGAACCCAGCCTTTTGTGTAGTTTCTCTTAAGAGCACTTTCCTTGGGACTGGAGTGGTGGCTCAGCTGGAACCCCAGCACCGTGTACACAATGCAGTGTCAGAGCCACGAAGAAAATTGATTCTCTCTTTCTCACTGTCCCTTTCTCTCTAAAAAAGAAGGAGGAGGAGGGGAGAGGAGGAGGAGGGGGAGGAGGGGGAGGAGGAGAAAGGAAGAGAAAGAAAGAAGTACACTTTCTTTGTAGATTTAATTACAACAATAAAAGAACAGGGTTTTCTACCTTTGAGAGTCTGTTCAGTATGCTATGGCATAAGAAGTCAATTGAAAACTAATCAACAGTTAAAATAATTAGGTCAGGGCTGGAGCAGTGGCTCAGCAGTTACAGATCTTGCCTGGCTTGCGCAAGGACCCTAGTTCAAACACCAGCACCCTGTACAAATGAAGTGTCAGAGCAACAAAGGCCACATGAAAAGCTAAATAAAATTGATTCTCTTTCTCTCTCTCTCTCTCTCCCTCTCTCACTGTCCCTCTCTCTTTAAAAAAAGGAAGAAGAATTAGGTCAATTGTATGTGTCACATGGAAAAATAACCACGGAAAAATATTGTTAAGAGGAAAAAGCAAGTTTCAGGGCAGTGAGGATACAGAGTTCATTCATGCAACACATAAAGCTTTCTGGGAGAATCCACAAAACATAGTAGTGGCTCTAAACCAGATTCCGCAGCACAGGCACTGATACCATGTTGGGTTGGGTACTTCTTGTCACAGGAGGTGGCCTGGGCATTTTAGGATGTTTTGCAGCTTTCCTGGACCCTTCTACTAGGTGCTAGTAGCAAAAATTCCTCATCCTCACCCAGATGTGACAACCAGAATGTCTCCAGACACTGACAAATGTCCCCTAGGAGGCAAACTTGTCCCCAGTTGAGAACCTCTCTGGGAAG